>PDHP01000156.1:0-88337 GCA_003339455.1 Ophiocordyceps camponoti-leonardi (nom. inval.) | reverse complement strand
GGGGGGGGGGGGGGGGGGGGGGGGGGGGGGGGGGGGGGGGGGGGGGGGGGGGGGGGGGGGGGGGGGGGGGGGGGGGGGGGGGGGGGGGGGGGGGGGGGGGGGGGGGGGGGGGGTGTGTAAGTGTCCGGATACTTGAGGGGTACGGAATCAAGCCCTGAGAGATACCTGAATATGCTGCAAGCCGGTGATGTCGGTTATTGACCAGACGGGTAAGACCCCCTACGAAGTCGATGTCAAACAGGTTCCGCTCTCACGGTAAGGGAGTACCGATCATACGCTGTAAAAGTACCCTGCTGGTCCTCCTGGAATTTTTTTTTCTTTCTTCTCTTCCTCGTACCGTTTGCCTCCCTAGTGGCGTATCATCGCGCACGGCCTCGGTCCCCAATGGCTGGGGCTAGGCTATTAATAATACCCAAACCTGTCACACCGGGCTGGCAGTTTGGGAGAAGGATGTATGTACCTATGTATGTACATACGGATATCCGCAGTGTAGAGAGAGAGATAGAGAGGTAAGATGGTACCTATCATTGTAAAGCAAGAGAGAGAAGAAGTGCATATGTACATATGTGAGTGAGTGAAGAGAGGCTCAAGAATACGGATATCCACAGGATGTCAACCAACGGGTATGTAAACGGCTGCCATAGGTTAATGCCGTGTGGAAGTGATGTGCAAGTATCCGTACAACTACATACATATGTACATACTACCTAGGTGCACACGAACATGGACACACGGAGAGGGCTTGGCAGCAGTCTTACCATCCAGGGTCGTATGTCACGTCACCGACGACGTCGACCAAAAGAGAGACACGGTTCGAGCGCTGGTTAGATACCTACGTAGGTAGGTAGGCATGCTGTATCCGTATGTCTCCCTGACATGACACGGACGAACTACGAGTGCGTAGTAGAGGTATGTAGGTATGAAAAAAAAAACTTGCTGAACAAGGACCGTGTCCGCAAACACCTTATTAGTTAGTACTGACGGATACTACCTACAACAGATACCTATGTAGCGGCTGTGCACGAAGACTATAGGTAGTCTATATGTAGACGTCAAGGTTGAAGACTGAAGAGGGACATGAACAATAACATGCATGTATGAGTTCCGTAGGTAGGTAGTAGGTAGATGAACAGGGACGGACTACTCCTTAGGTATCATCTATCGTTAACGCCCTGAACCTGTACGGATATGTGTATATATGAATGTATGTATGTCTGTTTGTCTACTGAAATGCTACCTTAATCGTACATACTTGTATGTATGTGTTTAAGAAGCGCGTTTCTACAAAACCCGTTAGCCATGTGTACATACATAGACCCAAAAATGTGACGAACAAGACCAGGCAGGCAGAGAACGCGTGTATCCGCTCGTGTCTAGCCCTGCGACCGGGGGATATATATGTACAACAAGTACGGATATGCTGCGGAGTGCATACATATGTACATACATACCTACGTCCGTATATCCGTACAGAGAGAGAAAGAGAAGAGAAGGAGGAGGGCGGCGAGTGATGGGGGAGTGGTGATAGCATACACCCATACGCACATAAAGATGTATGTATGTACACATTCATATACTCGCGGGCCAACGACACGCGTCGTGCCTTGCCTTGCCTTGCCTTGCCTTGCCTTTCTATTCTCCATCTTCACATTTCGATATCTATATGATTCTAGAATACGTGTCCCTAGCGTTGATGTAGGTCGATACAAAGAAAGAAGCCGTCGTGGGCTAATCGTCTCCAGTGGTAGGTATGTGTCTTCCCAAGTCTATTCTTAGAGAGGGTGATGAGTGAAAAGAGAGAGAAACTGCCTTTCTTAGGCATTCCGCCCTACTCCAACTTGTCTGGGTATTACGAGCTTATGTATGTATGTAGATGGAAACATATACACAAGCTTGACCCCATGTATCCGTCATAGGGACTCATATCATATGAACCTACTCCTATAGTCCACGGAGTCCGTGAATGTAGAATATGAAGAAGAGATGATCTTTATCATCATCGTCAACAACAACAACATCATCATCATCATCATCATCATCATCATCATCAGGTGGATCAACAACTTATTCAACATGGCCACTTTCTGCCCTGTGCTCCCCCATCCCCCAGCCCCATCCCCATCCCCATCCCCTTATTTTAATCTTCGTATCGCCAACCAACCCAAGTCTCCACCGGTTGGGGAAAGAAATCACCGACTCTCATCCATTGGCTCTGCTCTATACATGATCTAAACAAATATGGAATCCTGCCTACACGTACGGGAACAGGTGGGGGCGAGAAGACTCCGAGAGGACGACGAGGAGAACGAAGGAGAGGGTCAAAAGAGGAAATATCCGCACCTACTACTCCTACTCCGTACATAGGTCGGTACTAGGTAAAGGAGAAGAAGAGAGCAGCACCAAAGTCCCCTAACCCGCGAAACACTTCTCTTCCTTCTTCTCCTCCTCCTCCTCCTCCTCCTCCTCCTCACAACTCAATCCAACAAAAAGAAAGCACACACACACTACAACCAACAAGCTTGCTGGCCTTTACCAACTAGGTATCTTTACATCTTATTCTAGCTTCTCTTTTATCCGTACTATTATTCTAGGTAGCACCGGAAAAATAGAGAGAAAAAAACCCCCAGAAAAAAAGAAAAGGAAAAAAGGAAAACCAAAAAAAAAGGGCACGACGCCACTCATGCTGCGTGATCTCCTTAGGAGGAGGGTGAGGAAGAGGAGAAGGAAGAAGCAGAATGGGGGGGAAAAAAATGTCGCACAGCAGATGGCGCCACGATATGCCGCCCATGCTGTTTTCGTTCTTTCTCCTATTCTTCCATCTGCTTTCTTTCTTCTACCGTATTTCTTTTCTTAACCCTGATACGGATATCCGTATAGCTTGTTGGTTCCCAAGAGAGTGAAAGAAGACAGGGGGGGCGTGTTTCCATCCTCACGGTTTTTCCTTTCTTATCCGTATGTATGTATGTATATTGTTTATTCATCGTCGTGTTAGTCATCTTTCTACCGTTACCTTTCTCTCTTTACGGATAGGTCTCTCCGTCTTCTCCATCTTCTGTATCCGTATCCGTACTTTACACTTCTTCGTCCTGGTCTGGCAAAGACTTTTTCACTGTGAATCTCTTTTTCTTCTGCCCACGCCGACTTATATCACCGCTACGGACTACATAACTACTAGATAACTCGCCGCCTTGATTCGTCTCCTCCCGTGACTCGAGAGACAACTCGTACGCATACTAGCCTTGTCTCGTCCTCAGCCCCCCCCCTTCCAAAGAAAGAAAGAAATAACAACTAACTAGCTCTCTGACCTACTGACAAGAATCATGATTTACCGATAGATACCTACCTAGGCAGAGAGGTAGGTACGGGTTTGAAGTCGAATAAGCAAGTTGCGTTAACGAAAAGCTGTTCATACTTGACAGGTCCTTCGTCACCTTCAAGACTTCAACCTCACCCTTCTCCCTTCTTTTTCTCTCTCTCTCTCTCTCTCCCTTCTCCCTCCATGATTATAATATGATTACTCGACAAGGGATAACCATCCAAGACAAAGCTATCCAAAAATAAAATCAAAAAAAAATAGTCAACTAATAAGCACACGTGAGTGATCACGAACCCATACACTAATCGCCCGGGAGAGGGAAGAAAAAAAAAACCTGCTCTTCTAATCCTCTTCCTCATCATGTCCATCTTACGCCGAGACATGTCCTAGGGGGAAAAAGAAGAAAAGAAAGAAACAAAATAAACAAGCCAAGGAGCCAACACGTCCGTCCGGCACTGGCGGCTTCGAAGATACATACATTCCATCCTTTTGGCTCCGTTACTTTCCCTCTCTCTCTCTCCCCTTTCTTTTCTTTTCTTTTCTTTTCCCCCCCCCCCCCCCCCCCCCCCCCCGAGTCTCAGGTTTTCTGATTTTACCTTTCTTGCTAGTGATAGAAGCCTCGACTCGAGCTCTTAGGGTTATCCCTAGTCCCCTACCTAGGTCTTCACTTCGTCGTGGTATACGGACGTACTACATATATAAACAAACAGCTTATACCGTCGGAGTATGCCGTCCATCATCATCATCATCATCATCCGCCCTGAAGCTGTTGAATAGGGCTATGCCCGCCGATGATGCTTGCATGCATGTTTAAAGCTCATACTTTCCTACACCTCTCAACGTACATAACATCCGTACATGCGGCCTAACTCTGTCAAGGAACAGAGCTACTGCACGTCCATCGCCACTAGGCCTCTTCTCCCGCTGTCCTCGTGAGCTGCTCAGACTAAGCCCAGATAGATGCATCAACGAGGCCGATCAACAATCCGTCGTCAAAGCTTCCGTCGCCAGCACCAACACTATCGATCCGCTTCGCGTCATCTTTGACTTTATCTTGTTCCTCTGACTTTTTTCCTTCTGCCTTTTTTTTCTTCTTCTTCTACTTCATCATCATCATCATCATCGTCTTCTTCTTCCTTCTTCTCGTCTTCCTCGCACGTCTCCGTACATACATGCAACGTTCCACGTCCTCTCCTTCTTCTCTTACTTACCTCAAGACCCCTCCAGCTTCTTGACAGATCTGCAGATTACCCAAGACTAAGGGCAATAATCCCTGGAAGTTCTCCGGCACTAACCCGTAACCCTTCCCATCCTCATGCATGTCGTACACACCTCGTGACCAAAATTTTTCAGACGCCTCTCCTATCCCTTAACTACATCTTGTGAAATAGGTATACCCTCTTTTCCTCCGTATTGATTGATTTTCTTCTTTCCTCCATGCAACGAGGTAACACTCGCATATGGCCACCCCCCCTTCTTCCGCAACGACAGACAGCCTTGCAACTTGATATTGTACGTGTATGAACATACATACATACACACCTCACAAACTTGCATAGTAGCCAGCAGTCCTGTAACAGGTAATGTATGTAAGCCTGTATCCGTAGCCTCTATGCGTATGTATCCATGATGACGTTTTGCCACCAAGAGAAAGAAGGTAGGACGGACGGCGGCTGGCCCGGACGGACCTTGATAGTGGACGTTGAAGTTGAAATCGAGGTGCAGGGGGGGGAGGGGGGGGAGAGGAGGGGGAGGCCCAAAGAGAAGGCGTGGCCTGTTCTGTCCATCATCATGCATTGTCACGTCATGACGATGCACCCTATCCATACGGCTTATGGGTCATCATCTCATCGTATTCGTAACAGAACCGGTCTTGCTTCTTGTTGGTGACACCCGAGAGCCGCCTTATCGCGGGCGCGGCTTCATCAACAAGGGTCCGCCTCCCAAGGATCTCCCTTCAAGGCTTCAAGGATCCGCCTTCATCAAGTTCACTATCGAATCGCGGCTATCGCTGCCGACTGGGGAAACTTACATATTATCGGTGACTCACAGTCACAGCCAGGCAAACACGCAAAACTGCATACATACATACTCGTGAGTCGTCGGTGCCCTTGCGTACATCCATTGTGCTGCTGCCTTGACAATAGTCCGTTGAAGTTATCCTGCTCTGTACACAGGATCAAGCATACCTACAGGCTATGTATGTATGTACTAGGTATGTATGTACGCTTCCGACTTAACCGCGTCTTCTTCTCGCCCTCCACTGCCTCAACCACGGCAACTCGCCCGAGTACGACTCTCACGGGGAGAAAGTAAGCGCATACATATACACACACACTCACATGGGCCTACACACATACATATGTATGTACATACATAGGGCCTGTCACACCCGGGAGAACAGAAAAAAAAAAGGCAAATTTGCCTCGAGAAGCACGTGCAAACAAACAGTACAACGACAAAAGAAAAGGAGATAGACATCTGATGAGTGACATGTCAACTCCAGGCAGAAAGTTCCTTTAACCTTGTCCACGAGCCGGCCAGCTTGCTTCCGTGAAAAGACTCTTTCTCCGTCGTCATACTAGTTGCCCGTCGCCGACTCAGGGATACCTACCCGTAGCTGTCCTTTCGAGCCATGAGCCTATGAGCTCCCCCTTTCAAACAGACTAATAAACTTGACAGACCTCTCTGTATCTCCTCTGGTGACTACCTATCTCCCTCCTACCTATCTAACTACCTCTTTTCGAGACATGTGGATTGGATTCAACTTACCTACATACATAGTACAGAAATGTGTCTGTACTATGCACTGATAGGCATTGAGACTGTTCGTCGACACTTCTCGTGGAACTTGAATCACGTCACTGGCTTCAAAGCCTCCCCTTCGTGTGGACCCTGGCGGTTTGAAATGGTTCTCGGGCTGAGTACATACAAGTCCATGAGCTTGGGTCATGGCATGACGCGGTGATACCACAGATGACGCTGCAGATCGACGTCCAAATATTCACCTGCTATATTCGTGCAAGCAGTTTATATGTATGTATGTACGTCTATATGTTTACTACTACATATAACCGTTGCGGTGTAAATGTCTTGTTGGATGGACTATATGAAATCCTGTGTATGTATGTATGTAGGAGTGTGTATTGCGTACCTATATATAAAGAGTATTACTATTGAGTGCACCCAGAATCTCTAGTGAGTGCACCCCCTTCCTAAATAGGAAGTAGGACCTTCCCGACTAGGAAAACCTCCCCGTACTAGCGTACGCTACCTAACTTTAGTACAAAGACCTGGTAGATCTAGGAGTCACTGGTCGCGCCGCCGTACCTCCCTATCTCTTCAATTAAAGCCGTAGGGCCCGGTAGCGGCGTTCTAGCCGGCCGTGATTCTTGTATATAAGGCAGCGGCGCTAAGGCCGTAATCCTAGGCACCGGCGTTGAGGCCGGCCGTGATCCTTGTGTGTGTGAGGCGGCGGCGTTAAAGGCGGCGTGAAAAAGTAACCTCTCTTGTGCCACGCCTTTGTACCAGAGATAGGTGGCGCGGGCTGGCGGGGTGCAGCCTTCCCGTTTGGGAAGAGGGTGCACTCACTAGAGATTCTGGGTGCACTTAATAGTAATACTCTATATAAATGAATTTAGATATATATGTATGTACCTATGTACGGATAGAGATCCATTCAAAATTCCGATGCGATTCATCAGACCGGGAAAGAAAAAAAAACAACAACAACAAGACATGCTACGACAGTTACGGAGTAGACTGAACCGCTGCGTTAAAGCGTATTGAAAGCAACTCCACAAAGTCCAACTCGAACGGCCGGGGGACGAAAGACAACGTGAGACAGCCGCCGTTGCAGGCCCGGATTTTTAACCCTCATCCCCGGTTGGAGCGTTTTCGATTCCGCCCTGATATCGGCTCCGAAACTCACATCCCGACCATGTTTCGTCCTCGTCCGGTTCATCTTTCCTCTTCATCTCGACACGCCCAGGAGTAGACATAAACCATAACATCCATCGATACTACCTACCTACACGAAATCCGCATTGCGTCATTGCCTATCCTGTGGGCCGGGCTGTTTGATGATGGGGGTCATCTGGTTCCCTATTTTTTTTCTTTCTTTCCAAAACGGCTTGCATCCTTTTAGCGGAATAGCCGCGTGACCCGCAAGGCAAGGCAAGGCAAGGCAAGGCGAGGCAAGGCGAGGCCCTTCTCCACTCCGATGACACTGATCCCGTCGGTCGTATCCCCCCCCCTCGAGCTTCGCCGCGCTGGTCGATGTTGCCAATCGCAAAAAGCCATTTCGACAAACCGCGTTTTCTCTCGGGGGTTTTTTATTTGCATTGCCGCTCAACGAGCAGGAGGCAGCAGCTGCAAGTGACCAAGACGCCACCGTTGCTTCCATCGCTGACCGGCTTCTCGCGAATGTGACTGGTCGGCCGGAAGGTGACTCATGTTGCTTGATTATATAGCTCTGTGTGTGTGTGTGTGCGTGTGTGTGCTGTCGCCGGGGTTTTCCGAAGGGCCGACTCGGAAAACACGACAGAATATCTATGACTCGATCAATGCAGGTTCGGACAAGCTGCCTGGCGTGCGATTCGACTGGTTATCGCCTCGAGGGTTCCCGCAGCTGCTTCATATATTCGGGCGCTTAGGGCAACGCGATAATTCCCAGCGTCGCATCGCGGTCGCCGTCTTTATTCAGCATTATACCCGCCCGTAGTACTGGCTGATGATGCCACGCGACTCCTCCTGTCCGACCTCTGGGCGTCGGTAGTCGCTGCATCGACGACGTCGTGCGTCCCATCCGAAGCTGGTAGGACGTTGAAGAGCACGTGATACACAGCTCGCGTAGAAAGAAGCTCCCAGTCACGTGCTTCACGATAATCGATAACGACGGCATCTCTCATCAATGAACCCCCATCGAAAATTGCAGAGCAGCGAGAATTGGCTGGCTCACGATCAACTGCTCAGCAAAAGAAGCCCTTGCTCGAGACGCCCCTCGAAGAAACACGTTTGTGACAGATTTATACAAGCACAGGGTGCCTGCGAAACGCGACTTTGCCACATCATCAACCCACGCGTCAAAGAAGAACCGTCGCAATGACGAGCCTAAAGAGATCAGCGGCCGACCCTCTGGCGCCCAATATCTCTACCAAAGTCTACGTCCGCTCGACTCGCAGCGGCAAGGTGCAGAAGATAGTGAGGGAGGTCTATCTGAGGACGGACATTCCTTGCTCCTCTAAAATCTGCAAGGCATGCCTTCAAGAAGCTCCCCAGAACTCAAGTGGCAAAGGCAAGTTCTTCAGAAGCTCGGTAGTAGCAAGTGGCATGCAGCTGACCGCTCGTCCCAAAGTCCTACCATTCGTCCTCTCTGAGAAGCCTGCGGGGACCAAGAATTTCCCTACCGGTCATTACCTGGTACCCGACACGAATGCGTTGCTCAACGCCATGGATCTGTTCGAGCAGAGCTCCTCTTTTCACGACGTCATCATTCTGCAGACCGTTTTGGAAGAGCTGCGAAACAGGTCCCTTCCTCTCTACAACAGACTCTTGGCCTTGACCAAGAGCGATGAAAAACGCTTCTACGTCTTCTTCAATGAATTCCGCCAGGAGACGCACGTCGACCGCCTTCCGGGTGAGAGCATCAACGATCGCAATGACCGCGCCGTCAGACTTTCCGTCAAGTGGTACGGCGACCATCTGGCCCGCGCCAAGGCGAAGAAGAAGCCAGGTATCGTCGTTGTGATGCTCAGCGACGATGCAGACAACGTGCGCAAAGCACGGGCGCAGGGCATAGAGGCCTCGACGCTGGCAGAATATCTGGCCAGCCTCGAGGACGGCGATAAGCTGCTGGACATGATTGCCGAGTCCCAAAGCCGCGGCGGACGTTTCAGCAAGCAATCGCAAATGCTGTATCCGGAATACTATACCCAGTCCAAGATGATGACGGGCGTCAAAGCCGGGCTGATGCACCAGGGGATATTCAACGTGTCTCCCTACAACTACCTCGAGGGTTCCATCAAGGTGCCCGCCTTCCCCAAGCCTCTGCTCATCCTCGGCCGGGACAGCATCAACCGAGCCGTCGACGGCGACGTCGTTGTCGTCGAACTCCTTCCGGAGGACAAGTGGAAAGAGCCGTCTACCAAGATCATTGAAGAAGACGCTCTGACGCGAAACGAGAACGCCGAGACGGATGAGGGATTCGGGTCCATGGATGAACAGAAGGCTCTTCAGGAGCAGGTCCGCAAGAGGCACAAGTCTTCCTCTCAAGGCCAGGCGCAGCCGACGGCCAAGGTGGTGGGCGTCATCAGGCGGAACTGGCGCCAGTACGTCGGTCACATCGATCCCTCTTCGGCCTCCAAGTCGTCGGCGCAGGGTCGCAGGCAGGAAAGCGTCTTCCTCGTTCCCATGGATAAGAAGATTCCCAAGATCCGGCTGCGGACCCGTCAGGTATCAGAGCTGTTGGGAAAGCGGCTCCTCGTCACCATGGACGCGTGGGAACGAGATTCGAGGCATCCGGTCGGACACCTCGTTCGTTCCCTCGGCGAGCTCGAGACGAAGGAGGCCGAGACGGAAGCGCTGCTTCTCGAATGGGACGTCCAGTACCGGCCGTTCCCCAAGACGGTCCTCGACTGCCTCCCCAAGGAGGGCCACGACTGGAGAGTGCCGGAGAGCACGTCGGACCCGGCCTGGAGAGACCGCGAGGACTTGCGGGGCCTGCTCATCTGCAGCATCGACCCGCCCGGATGCCAGGACATCGACGACGCCCTGCACGCGAGGAGGCTCCCCAACGGCCACGTCGAGGTCGGGGTGCACATCGCGGACGTGTCGCACTTTGTCAAGCCGGCGACGGCCATGGACACCGAGGCCAGCATCCGCGGCTCGACCGTCTACCTCGTCGACAAGCGCATCGACATGCTGCCGATGCTGCTCGGCACCGACCTGTGCTCCCTCAAGCCCTACGTCGAGCGCTTCGCCTTCTCCGTCATCTGGGAGCTCGACGACGAGGCCGACGTGGTCAGCGTCCGCTTCACCAAGTCCGTCATCAAGTCCCGCGAGGCCTTCAGCTACCAGCAGGCGCAGATGCGCATCGACGACGCGTCCCAGCAGGACGACCTCACCGGCGGCATGCGCCTCCTCCTGGCGCTCTCCAAGAAGCTGCGACAGAAGCGCATGGACGCCGGCGCGCTGAGCCTGTCGTCCCCCGAGGTCAAGGTCGAGATGGAGTCGGAGACGTCGGACCCGGTCGACGTCAAGACCAAGGAGCTCCTCGACACCAACTCACTGGTCGAGGAGTTCATGCTGCTGGCCAACATCAGCGTCGCCGGCAAGACGTACGAGGCCTTCCCGCAGACGGCCCTGCTCCGCCGTCACGGGGCGCCGCCCAAGAGCAACTTTGACGAGCTCGCCAACCAGCTCCGCGTCAAGAAGGGCCTCGAGCTGCAGACGGAGTCGAGCAAATGCCTCGCCGACTCGCTCGACCGCTGCGTCGAGCCGGGCCAGCCCTTCTTCAACACCCTCGTCCGCATCATGGCCACCCGCTGCATGATGAGCGCCGAGTACTTCTGCTCCGGGTCCCAGTCCTACGCCGAGTTCCGCCACTACGGCCTCGCCTCCCCCATCTACACGCACTTCACCTCCCCGATCCGGCGGTACGCCGACCTCGTCGCCCACCGCCAGCTCGCGGCGGCGATAGGCTACGAGGCCGTCCACCCTTCCGTCCGGAGCCGGGCCAGGCTCGACTCCGTCTGCCGCAACATCAACGTCCGCCACCGCAACGCCCAGATGGCGGGCAGGGCCAGCGTCGCCTACTACGTAGGTCAGGCCCTGCGCGGCCGCGTCGCGGACGAGGAGGCCTTCGTCATCAGGGTCTTCTCCAACGGCTTCGTCGTCCTCGTCCCCCGCTTCGGCGTCGAGGGCCTGATCCGCTTACGTGACCTCGCCGTTCCCGAGCCGGAGTCCGAATTTGACGCTGAGAATTACTCGCTCGTCCTTCGGGGATCGAGGGAGTTGCGCGTAGACCTCTTTCAGAAGGTTCAGGTTCGCGTTCGCGATCACAAGGATGAGTTTACGGGCAAGAGGGGGGTTAAGATGGAGTTGTTGCATGCTTGATTTCTTACTTGTTCCTTTTTTCTTTGATTTTCCTGAGCTCATTAGCGGCATGTGGAAAATGCCTGCATCATATACGTCTTCAGCCAAACCCCCCCTTCTTCACCCCTTCTTTTGGAACGCCCAGCAGATATGGAACCGAAAGATATATAGGCAGAAGAGTGTAATAGAAGAAGACAGAAGAAAAAAATAAAGAAATCAAAAGGGCCAAATAATTCTCCCTTCATTGCTCCATGACATCGTTGCCGCTACTCGATTTCGCCTCGTCATCGCCCCACAAACCCTCAATCTTGAACTCGGCCGCCCACTCGGTGACAATCTCCTTGTGATCCGGAGCGACGGCCTCGGCTGCGGGACCTTCGTCGCCTCCATCAGCGGCGGCAGTAGCAGCAGAAGTGGCGACCAGGGAAGGAGGCTCGACCCATCCCTGGATACGACCGTCGCGCCAGTCGGTGACGACGGCCATGGCGGCGGCGTTGAGGTTAGGAACGCCGCCCTTTCCGAGACGGCCCCTCTTGCGAGCGACGTGGACGAGGAAATCGGTGGTGACGTCGCCGTCGGCCCGGCTGGCCATCAGGGCCGGTATGTCGTAGACGTCCGTCAGGCTCTGCAGGAGGTCGGGCGAGCGGGACAGTCGGCGGATGAGGAGGGAGACGGCGAGGATGGGATCGTCGATCTGTTTGGGGGGAACGGCGTTGAGGAGGACGAGGTGGGCGTGGGCCTCGGCCGCCGTCTTGAGCGAGACGAGGCCGCCGGAATGGGTGGGAGAAGAGGACGGAAAGACGACGCCGGGAGAGTCGAGAAGCGTCAGCTTGCTGTCCAACTTGACGGCGCGGATGCTCGTCGTCACGCCGGCCTCGGCACCGGCTGGACAGGCCGTCGAGGAGTTGCCGCCGCTGTTGCCGCTCATCCGAGCCAGGAGGGCGTTGATGACGGAGCTCTTCCCGACGTTGGGGTACCCGATGACGCCGACGGAGACGGCCCGTTTCAGCTGCCTGCTGGCCGCGAAGCTCTTGAGGGCCTTGAAGAGCGCGTTGGCCGTGTTCTGAACCGTCAGGTTGCCGTGGTTGAAGGTCCGCGCGCTCGACGCCGCTCCGGACGCGCGGAGGGGCAAGGTGGGAAAGTAACGCCTCAGATAGACGAGCCAGTCGCGGAGGATCTTGGGGGGCACCAGATCGGCCTTGTTGAGGATGAGGATGAGCCGCTTGCCGCCAGAGGCAGCCGCCATGATGCTCCGCTCGACGTCTCTGGACCGGGTGCCCTCGGGATCGCGCGCGTCGAGGACGTAAAGGACGACGTCGGCCTGGTCGACGACCTGTTTATAGATCTTTTCGTATGTCTTGCCGGACGAGGCTTTACCGAGAGAGACACCACCGTTGTCGTCGTCATCGTCGTCGTCATCCTCGTTCATACCGTCGCTATCGGCGAGTTCTTGATCATACTGCGCCGCCGCCGCCCTGGCGCTGGCCAGCAGCGCAGCCATGGGATTCGACTCGTCGAGAGGCTCATCCTCATCCATAACGTCATCATCGTCACCCGCCATCTGCTCCTGCGACATGCGCTCATCATCGTCATCATCACCATCGCCATCAGCATTCTCAACGCCCGTCTTTGCCGCCTTTGCGAGTTCCCTCTTGGCCTGCGCCTGAGCCGCCTTCATCATCCGCTTCTGCTCCATCTCCTCCAGCAGCCTCTCCTTATAAGGAAAGCTATTCGGGATCCCGGGGTCTTTTTTCAGCTTGCTTCTCCATTCTGGGTTCTTCTTGGCCAGCTTCCGCTGCTTCCTTTGCTTTGCCGCCGAAGCCTTTTCGATTTTGTGACGCAGCCGTGTGGTGCCGCGCTTAGAATTCGGTTCTGTGCGGGGAGAGGGCCAGAGAGATTGACATTAGTAAAAGACGATTCATTGAGTGAAAAGGTGACGACAGACTCTTTGGTTTGTTTATTGTGCCGGCCATGACGAAATCAAGGGATCGACGTCAGGTTTTAAGTCGATCGTGAGGCTTCTCTCGGAGGTGCGCTCAAGATAGGCTGTAAGTGTAAGGGCAGGAAAAAAAATACTGCCAGCGCCGGTATGGCTCACCGCTTTCAGTCCACGTGACAACCCATTATATCGTCCCACCCACTCTCTCTAGAGTCTAGAATCTAGACGACGTCGCATTTGATTTCCCAGCATCAGAGACTGGAGGGCATCAACATCGTCAACACCAACCCTAGAGGCTTCCAAGACAATACAAACAACAACATATAATCCAGAGAGGAGAAGAAAGAAAGAAGAAGAGTAATAGAAAGACTAATCACAGAATGGACTACCAGAACCGCGCCGGCTCCAAGTTCGGCGGCGGCGGCGTCGCCTCCCACTCGGCCACAAACGCCGACCGACGCGAGAGGCTACGAAAGCTCGCCCTCGAGACCATCGACCTAGACAAGGACCCTTACTTCTTCAAGAACCACGTCGGGTCGTTCGAGTGCCGCCTCTGCCTAACCGTCCACCAGAACGACGGATCGTACCTGGCCCACACCCAGGGCAAGAAGCATCAGACCAACCTCGCCCGCCGAGCCGCTAGGGAGCAGAAGGAGGGTAGGCATCAGGATCGTCATGCGGCCATCGACCCGGCCACGGGCTCGCCCTACTCCGCCCTCGTCCCCGGCCCGAGGAGGAACGTCGTCAAGATCGGTCGTCCGGGTTACAAGATCACAAAGATTCGTCACACCGTCTCCCGGCAGCTGGGACTGCTCTTTCAGCTTCAGTATCCGGACGCCGCTCCGGACGTCGCCCCCAACTGGCAGGTCATGAACGCCTTCTCTCAGCACGTCGAAGAGCCGGACAAGAATTTCCAGTACCTTCTCGTCGCCGCTGAGCCCTACGAGACCGTCGGCTTCAAGATTCCCGCGCGTGAGCTCGACAAGCGTGATGATCGCCAGTTTTGCTTCTGGGATCCTGATGGCAAGGAGTTTTGGATACAGGTCATGTTCATGACGGAACGGGAGGAGCGCTTCAACGCCGCGCCCGGCTTGACGGGGCGTGCCTGATCAGCCGTCGTCGGCCATTTGAATCAGGGAGAGCGTCGAGGAGAGCCGAGCCGAGCGCAGCACACCGCGCAACCCACTTCAAACCTTTCCCCTACGCCCCCCCCCCCCCCCCCCCCCCCCCCCCCCCCCCCCCCCCCCCCCCCCCCCCCCCCCAAACCACCACCACCACTACCTGACCTACATACATACATCTACGAGGCTTTTGGCGCGAGACCTCACGAGCAAGGGCAGGTCAGGATACCTGCCGTCTCCATCGCCCGACTACAGGCATCGATAACTCAACGACGGCTCTAATTTACGCGAACAAGATGAGGGTGGAGAAAGAGCTAGGATTCAGCTTCGTTGTTCATGACTGCAGCGCATTGCGCCACGACGTCTCATCATTCAAGACTCCAGAAACTGGTCCAAAATCGGACCAATAACTTTGGAAATAGACTCGCAGCCGCCAGGCCATAGCAGACGCCTCCATCAGAAGAAGAAGAAAAAGAGAGAAATAGAGAAGGAAAGAAACGAGCGTGAAGCCGTGACACAACTGATGAATTACTGAGATGCCTTCGTTTCTTGTTTTTTTTTTTTCGTGCGAACCCCCCTTGGGTCTTTGTCAAATCGCCCAAGTCCTGGCCTCACCGGAAGTTGTTATCAAACCTCTTAAAGGTGTAGCCGATGAACGGCAGGCTCATCTCCGGCGACTCTTCCACCTGACCGCGGTTCTGCTGCATGGCCTGGGCCTTGAGAACAGTGGCATTGTCCGTCTGGTCGATCTCGTCGGTAGGGAAGTAGGTGGTGTCGATGTTGGACGTCAGCCGCGGTTCGAACGGGGCGCGAATGCGACGAAGGCTGTCGAATTCGACGCCGCGGAAGAAGGCGTGGCCCTTGATCTCGTGCGCACCGCCTCGTCCCAACCGGTTTTCCGTGTTGCAGACCATGCTGTTGGTGATGATGATGCGTGTGAGCCAAGGAAAGGAATGTGGAAAAGGGGGCACAAGTCACCTTCGAATCAAATTCTCGGCCTCGACGCCGAGCGTTATGTCGTCGGGAAAGTACAACGTCTGTCTCCAGTTGACAATCTTGCGATAGGTGTCGTGGCTGTCCTCGGCGCAAAAGGGCGGCCAGCCGACGAGACACTCAAACATGATGGTGCCGAGGGACCACCAGTCGCAGTCGAAGGAGTAGCCGTGGCCGGTGAAGATCTCGGGCGCGATGTAGTCGGGCGTGCCGACCGTGGAATAGGCCATGAGTCTCCGCGACCGCCGCCAGTCGTTAATCTGCGAGCGATTGCTGACCGTCAGGTTAATCTGGTCGATGGCAACCGAGTTGCGGTCGCGCGGTCGGTTGGACCGGCCCTGGAGTAGCTGCTGGTAGTAATTGTTGTCGTGAAGCCGGTGAAAGCCGGTAGAGAGACCAAAGTCGGTCAGCTTGACGTGGCCGCCGCGATCCAACAAGATGTTGTCGGGCTTAATGTCGCTGCGAAGGAGGAGTAAAGGCAGTCAGAAAGAGAAAGACAAGGGGCCGTTGATGGCACGTATCAAGCATACCGATGAATGAAGCCCAGCTTATGGACGGCCTCTATGGCCAGGACGATCTCGGCAATGTAGAAGCGCGTGATGTCCTCGGAGAAGATTTCGTACTTGATCAGCATCGTCATGAGATCTCCTCCAGGTAAAAACTCCATGAGCATGTAAAGAAAGTACGAGTCTTGGAACGTGGTAAACAGCTTGACGACCCATGGACTGTCGGACTCGGCGAGGATGTCGCGTTCGGAGCGGACGTGGGCGAGCTGATCCTTCTTGAACATCTCCGTCTTGATGAGCGACTTCATGGCGTAGACCTTGCCGTCGCCCTTTTTCTGCACCAGCTTGACCTCTCCGAAGGCGCCCTTGCCGATGATCTTGACCGTATTGTAGTTTTCTGGCTTGTCCTTTGTTCGAAGGAAGCGCAAATACTGACCCTCCTTGCGGCCGGCCGTTGACCACAGCTGCTCCTTTCTGGTGGCATTCTGCGACGGATCTTGGAGCTTCTGCTCCAGCTCGCTCTGTCTGAACGCGAAGGAGACAAAAAGGAAAAATCAGAGACGGTAAGAAACACGGGTGGCGAGGGGGGGGCACGTTACCTCTGGTTGCGCTCTCGGGCCCGCTTGACGCTGTCCTTGAAGAAGTCGGTGGCCAGCTGGGAGCATTTCTTCTGATTGCTGTTAGCGTTGGGGCCGTACCTGTCCGGGTTCCTCTCCGGCGCGCGCTGGAACTCGTGAGGACCGGACGAGGCGGCGCTGGAGGGCATGGGCGGCGCGTTGCTGTATGAGCCGTACGAAGCTGCGTGCTGAACAGGGGCGCCGGCGGTCCTGGGTCGCTGAGACGAAGGGGGTGGCCTGGGCGCGTAGCCGGTGCTCCTACCAGCGCCTCCTAGGTTCTGATGAGAGAATTGATGGGCAAGGCCGACGTTGGGGTCATTGGTGCCGGGGGTGTTGGAGCGGGCCTGATAAAGGCCGTTATGAGCGTGAGCTTGATCGTTGGCGACGGTCTGAGGGGCCGAGTATTGGGCAGGATAGCCCGGGGGACCGGAGCCGTAGTATCCCTGGGGCGCGTAGCCGGCGGTGAAGGCTTGAGATGGAGGCTGCATCGCGCCCGGGTGATGGTGTTGCTGCTGCTGCTGCTGCTGCTGTTGCTGCAGATGATGATGCTGCTGCTGCTGCTGCTGCTGCTGCGGATGCTGCGACTGCTGCTGCGGATGCTGCGGATGGCCGGAGGGATTAGGGAAGACGGGCTGGGGGAATGTCGAAGGGGTCGTCGGATAGGCCCGATCGTTCAACGGGAGACGATCATTGCTGCTGCCGAAGTTGAGATGAAGTCGATTATTGCTGCCGTCCATCTTGGGGGGGAGAAGAGGGGGGGCCGAGAGGAGGCTGGCGATGCCGGGGGGGCCTATTTATCTGTTGTTTTCCTTTTTTCCCCTTCTTCCAGGCTTCGCTAAGGGGTGGTAAGACTGGAGGCGGATGGAGCGAAAGTGATGAGCAAACCGATTGAAGGGATACAAGACGATGTTGAAGTTGGCTAACAGTAACAGCAGACAAGCTGCCCAGTGGCGCAAGGATGGGCTGCTTCAGGGGAGGGGCACGGCCAGTGAGTACGGGGGGCCTGAGACTGCTGTAGCCGATAGTCGCGTCATCTGATTGGAGAAGAGTGGGAAGGGGGAAAAAAAAAGGGGGTTGCTCCGCCAGGTGTCTCTCCCAGACGTCACGTGGCCTTGTCTATCTTTCATTGAGGGGGGCGGGTGGGTCCAGATTCAACAGCTTTTTGCTCTTCAGCCTCTTCTAGAAGGAGAGCTATCGGCGGAAAATAGTTCCGTCCCGGGCATAGCTTTGTGCTTTATCGCATCAACGGGTCGTGCCTTATCAGTTATCACGGCCCTTGTCGGCTTTTTTTTTTCTTCACTTCTCTCCGTCTTATACCTACCTATCTTCCTTGACTGTCCATTATACATCTCATCATGGATATCTACCATCTATCGTGAGAGAAGGAGACGAAAGCTACATACATATCTCACACATACTCTTAACCTGTCATCTCCTTCCCTCACCTCAGCAATGGGCGCCGACGCCGGCGGCCCCGTGCCGCAGAAGCCTACAACAACAACAGTCAACCCGGCGCCGAAACCACCGCCGACACGGAACCCGGCATTGAAGATGCTCGGCCTTCCCAGGCTCCCCCGGAAGCTCCCCTCTCGAAATTGGCTCATCTTCTGGGCCGTAAGCGGATCGCTAGCATCTGCCATCATCTACGATCGTCGCGAGAAGAAGCGGGCGACGGCAAGGTGGCGTCGCGCCGTGGAACCGCTATCGCGAGAGCCGCTCAATAGCGCGAGCCAGCTTCCGAGGAAGATCACCGTGTACCTGGAAGCCCCGCCCGGAGACGGTCTGCGCGCCGCTCAGGATCACTTCATCGAGTACGTCAAGCCCGTGCTGGCCGCCTCCGGCCTCGATTGGGAGTTCGTCCAGGGCCGACAGCAGGGCGATGTCCGCGCCGCCGTCGCCGCCAAGATCAGAAGGGATAGGATGCCGCGCGAGGACCGTGGTCGGGACGTCGTCGAGACGGATGACGGCGTGGTCGAGAGCGTGAGGGAAAAGATGGGCGTGCCGCCTTATGAGGGCATCGAGGGTGATGTCGTCATCGGTCGTCATACTTGGAAGGAGTACGTCCGCGGCCTTCACGAAGGCTGGCTCGGTCCCCTGGACCCTCCTCCTCTTCCTCCTCCGCCGGCTTCTCCCGAGGCGGTCGACGCGATCGCCGCACCCTCGTCCTCCACGCCGGCCGAAGAAACCAGCAGCGACGATAAAAACGACGACGACAACAAGAAGAAAGAAGAAGAAGAAAAAGAAGAAACCAAAAAGCCCTCTCGACCGCCTCAGCCGCCACCGCACAACACAACCGACGACTACGCCTCAGCCGTGATGCCAGCCTACGCACCAACCGAATTCCCCCCCTCGACGGCCCTCCCCTTCCCTCACCGTCTCGGCATCCGGCACACGTTCGTCCGACTGGGCCGCTTCCTCAACAGGCGCAAGCTCGCGGACGACATCGGACGCCAAGTCGCGGCCGTGTGTTGGGCCCAGTCAGGCGAGTGGAAGGACGAGCAGCAGACGATCCTAGAGCACGAAGAGAAGGACTGGCCCAAGAGCGTATGGGAAGAGAAAGCCAAGAGGGACGATGTCAATGACGATGGCGACGGCACCACCGATAAGGGAACGGAGAAACCGGCCAAGGAGCTCATCTGGGCCTCGCCGATAGTCCTCGACGCCCGCGTGGCCGAGCGCATGAGACGCTTCCACTTAAGGCCCGAAGACGATCTTCGCGCGTCTTCCATCGTCGTGCCGGAGGAGCAGGTCGAGGGCTGGATCAAGGGGAGCCTGAGGGGTCTTTGCCGCTGGGCGATGCGATCGTTTGAGAGCAAGCCTCGGGGACCTAACGTGGGGGACGTGGATGACGACGAATAAGGAAGGATTTCCTGCTTTCTTTCTTAGAATCATAGCGTTAATCATATGTGTATGTATGTTGATGTGCGGGTATGTATGTACGTACGTACGCGTTGGCTGAGGATCTGGAGAGATGGATGGAGCGAAAAAAGATGTCTACTCTTCCCTCCTTGACTTGTGTCTCTCTTCTTCAACTCCACGTTCTATTCATCGTCGTCATCATCATCCTCATCAGAGCCATAATCTACCAAGGTGGAAGCCTTCTTCTTCCTTTTCTTCCTCGTCTCCTCCCCCTCCCCCTTTTCCTCCACCTTCTCCGCCTCCACCACCGACTCAGCAGCAGCAACAACAACAGCCTTAGGCCTAACCAACGACGACCTCCCACCCCTCAAAGCCCGCTTCCTCTTCCTCCCCACCGGCGCAACGGCCCATTCCTCCCCCCCAATCTCATCAACGACCTCACCCACAGCCCTATCAGCCTCAGCCTTTCCCCCTACATCATCATCCCTCTCCTCGTCGTCGAGGTCATCGTCGCCTACTCCTCCGCCGCCGCCGCTGCTATTCTGCCGCGCGCGACGGAAAGCCCTCACCCTCTCCTCCGTCTCCCTCCTAAGCCTCTCCTCCTCCTCCCTCTCCCTCTCCCTAATCTCTTCCAGAAACTCAGCCTCGTCATCGTCCAGCGCCCGAAACTGATTCTTGAGCCGGAACTTTTCCTCAAAGGCAGCCTGTTTCGCCGCTGCGTATCAAGAAGACAAGTCCCCCTTGCCATGATCAGCTAGCTCCTCGTGAGAAAAAGGTTTAACAAAAAGAAACGGGAAAAGTAAAGAAAAGAGAAGAAAAGAAAAGAAAAGAGGAAAAAGGACGAACCTTTGTTGGCTTGCAGTACATCGTACAACGTCTTCTCCTCCCCAGACGCAGCCTTAAGCCTCGCCTCCTCCCTCCGCTTTCGCTCCGCCGCCAATTCCTGCTGTACCGCCTCCCACTCAGCCTTGTGGCTCCCGTGCGCCGTCAGGGACGGCCGCGTCTCCTCCGACTCGTCCGCCGCCGCCGTCGCCTTCTCGCCAATCGTCCCGCCAGACACGAAGCCGCTGGCCATGATCGTCTCGGGCTGGGGGAAGAAACCCCCTTTCTTGTGGGTGGGCACGGCGTTTCCAAGGAAGAAGGGGGGTAAAATACTACTGAAGGCCGCCTTGATCTTCCCCCTACTGATCCTCGTTCCTCCTCCACTTCACGCTCGAGGAAGGGTCTTTCTAGACTTGGATACCGCACTCTATAGGGAGCGAAATTTAGTTTCGATATGATGCGAGAAAAAAAGTCGTCGCGTCGGGATCGCTGCCTTGTTGATCAGCGATTCAAACCCACGGAGATGGTTGCTGTACCAGGTACGGATAGTAGATGCGGAAAGGCAGTTGGCATTTGCAGAGTGAGATAAGATAGTACCTATAGTAGGATAAGATGCGATAAGATAGCCGGATAGCGCCGGATGGTAATTGTCCAACAACCGACGTCGCGTCGAAACCAGTAAATCGTCCAGCCTCGAGTCAAAGGCGTTGTTTAATGGACGTGCGGATATATTCATATGCAATCATTTGTTGAGACACGTCTCGCAAGTCAACGATAGTCGACCAGTTGAACGAGGTGGTTAATGATGAAGACTATTATATTCTCCCCTTCATCCGACAGCTTCTCTATACCTACACGCCCCGAATCTGCTTCCATGCCACTCTCAAAACGCCCATCAATGCCTCCGTCCGCACCTCTCGCCTTGCTCATTCTAATCAATCAACCGACTGATTTTCTCTCGAGGTTGAAAATAAAAGAATAGGTGAATTTTTTTTTTGCGCTTCAAGGCACCTTGATGAGAACAAGACGTTGCCCATCCCCATCGGTGCAGGGTGTTTTAACCACTAACTGTATCCTCTATAGCCGTGACCAACCTGGTGAAGCGGACAAAGGGAGGGAGGGAAAAGAAAAGAACAGGATGGAGAAAGAAGAAGAATAGAAGAAGAAACATGACGACATTTTTAAGTGAAGAAAGCCCGCCTCTTTCTCAAGCGCGTCATCGTGCGGCCGTCGTAAGAAACGCCGGCTGCTGAAGAAAGCAAATTCGATGCAGATAAGACGTTGGAAACCGGCCCAGAAAAAAAAAGAGGTGAAGGAAAGAGAAAGAAGAAGAAAAAAAAGCGTAGACGATGACCCCCTTTTTATTCCGCTTGTCGCAATGCATGCATACCGTCTCATAAAAGCTCACTTTGTGTATGCTCGTCTCGTCCAAGCAAGAAAGAGAAAAAGAAAAAAAAACAAGTAAAACAACTTTCTTTTCGTTTTTTGCGATGAACTCCTCCCCTCATGTGAACAGGCCTGTCGAGGCGGGAACCAAGCTTGTTCCGCGCGTCTCCATGGACAAGGACCAGCTCAGGCAAGCCGTCCGCGACGTATTTTGTCGCACACAAAAGAAACCCGTCCACACCGGTCCGACTTTTTCCATCTCACAAAGAAAGAAAGAAAAACAAGGCCGACCGAGTAACTGAGCCGAAAGAAAGAAGTACTGAAAGACAGAAGCCTCCGGCAAGAGCGTTATCTGTGTTCCACAAACTTTTCGCACGCACGTTTTTGACGCCGGAGCAGGTGAGAATTGATGTCGGAAGCAGTTGAACGGTTCGGCATCAAGGATCAGGGCGACAAGCAACAACTGCTAAGCCGCGTCCGGGAAGAAGAAAGGGATGATGAACAAGAGACAGAGTAATAAATCTATCAGAACAACCGACGGTGAACCGACTGAAACCAAGAAAAAAAACGCCGAAAAATGACCATTAAGAACCTGTAACCATGAGCACCGTGTCGCCTCGTGGCTGGCGGCGAAACAAGGCCGCCGTCTCGTGAGCCGCTGTAACCATCTGCCGGCTCAGCGGAGCCCCGCACGGCCAAGTGTAGCCGCGCGCCGGGTTATGTCGACCTAGGAGTCCAGGGGCGGATGAAGTTATGTACCTCGAAAAAAGAAAGGGTGAAATGAGCAATTTTTATCGTGCCAAGGGGTATCTGAAGGGACTAGAAAATAAAGATTCGTTTGCGTAGGGAAGATTCGTAGCAATTATGTAGACGCCCAGTCCGCACGCCTTTGTGGCCACAGCACGTGTCTTGCGAACGGATTGTGATCCAGCAAACTTGTCGGTTTCGAAAAAGGGGGCGAGGACAAGGAAGGGTGCTCGGGACGAACTTAGCCCACGACCGGCTGGCCGTACCCGTGGGGCACAAAGTAGTTCGATTGCTTGACGGGCGCGACACAGTGAGAGCAGCGGCACTCGGCGACGCCGTGCTCCCAAGGGCCTTGGTTGTAAGTGTACTGTCCGTGGTAAGGCGTCCGTTGACCGCCGGAGTAAAAAGTGCCGTGGCCAGCGGAAGACTGCGGGTACCGGTTCGTGTATTGCGATGCCGCCTGAGCAAACCAATCATTATATCGCGCATTGCTCGACGTGGCCGACATGACATATTCGGGGGTGCCGTAGCCGGAGTCCGGGGGTGTCAAGGGGGCGTTCCACTGGTTGAGGGACCAAGACGCCGCCTCGCGCGACCGATAGTTTGGCTGGGGCGCCTTGATGGCCTGATACCTCTCGTACTCGGCTACTTGGTCCTGAATGTACCGCAGCGGTGGCGAGTGGCGACTGCCGTTACGGTACCTCGCCAGCTCGGCATCGATGGCCGGCACGAGCGAATTGAGCCTCTCGCGGACCTGATCCTGCTGGCTCTTCTTCATCTGTTGCCAGTCGCGCCAGTTGTCGAGCCAGGCCTGGTAGTCCTTGCTCAGGTCGAGGTTGACGTAGAGCCGCCAGTTCATAGCCTGAACCCATTCGAACTCGAGAGCATTGAGTTCCGACACGTCGATGCCGCTGACTTCGGACCAGGAGCGGTTCTGAAAGGTGTTGTCGTCGAGAAACTTGCTTCCCAAGAGGAGAGCGACGGTGAGACTCCGCCACAGCTGACCCTCGGAAGCTTTGTAGGGACCGAGCTCTTTGTAGTGAGAGTTGACACGCTTGGCGAGGTAGTTCATGCCCAGAAGGATGGTGGTACTCGGAAGCCGGGTCGAGGTGAGAATTTGAGAGACGAACTTGCGAAATGGCGTGGTGATGGCAGCATCGGGCGTCAGGACTCGGGTGGCCATTTCGGCAACGTACTCGGCCATCATGGGAACCTCGTAATCGAGGACGGCACACACGCCTCCCGGCATCTTGGCTGACGAATGGTGATCTGACGAAAGACCGGAGGGACTCGATCTTTGTCAGAAGTCTTGAGACTCTGAGGAAGACACAGCAGTGCGGGAGCGCCACACTTTCGCCGAAGGTGTCTTCTCAGAGTCGAGGTCGCCGGACGAGCGCGGGAGGAGCAACGGACGGGATGATTACTCGAAATGTACAGCCATTTAAAGACTGATCCGTATTGTCTTACTGCCTGACAATGTGGCTGGAGGCGACCCTGTGCCGAAGCGACCCAGAACAAGGGCGTGTGGACAGGAAGGTCGAATGATGAGGAAACAAGAAGAGCCCCGAGTAACGGGAATCGAGAGTGAAAGAGTCGGGCGTCGACGTGTCAAGAGGCAGCCACAGAGAGTAAACTCGGGGCGAAGGCAGTGATTCGAGAGTCTAAGCAATGGTAAAATTAGTATTTCGGGTTTTCACAGCAGAGGTGATTTTGGCAACGAAAAGAAAAGAAAGACGTGATGCGGATAGCCCAAGCCAGCCAAGAGGAATAGGGATGGGGGTAACGAGGTGAGGCCAAAGGCAAAATCGGCACACACCGCTCTCACTGGGTGGGAACAGACCAAGGAGGAGGGGAGGGGGGGGGGGGGGGGGGGGGAAAAGGGGGGGGGGGACAAAACAAAAAAATCCCAAGGGCGGGGGGAAGGAAAAAGAAGGGCGCCCCCGGGGGGGGGGGGGGGGGGGGGGGGGAGGAAAATGGTGACGCAGCGTTCCGCACAGATTCCCAAGGCCCTGGCAAAGAAAAAACAAGGCGTCTCCGATGGAGAGGGGAGGGGGGGAAGGTGAGAAGGAGGTGTGCACGGAGTCGCGCATTGTGCAGACCAGTGATGCAAGCATGTGGCGATCATAGGCGGGACAGGATTTTGACGAGGGGGGAACCAGGAAAGGAGAATATCGGCTCAGCCGAACGCGACGTACCTGAGGACAGCGCCGAAGGAGGACGAGAGGTGAAAAAAAAACTATCGGCGAAGAGAAGCGAAGAAGCCGGAAAAATTGAACTGTTTTTTTTTATCTCGTGTGTCGCGCGTCGAACGTAGCGATGAATGGAAAAAAGTCGAATCGTCGACGACGGAGGCGCCTCGCAGGAAAGAAATGTACGAGGGAGAAGAGAAGAGAGGGCGAGATGGAGAAGAGAGAGAAAGGGAGGGAGGAAGAGAGAGAAAAGACTCGCGGCCGAATCCGATGTCGACGAAGGATGACCAGTTCGTAGCCGCGTCGTCGAGAAGAAAAAAAAAATAGTTGGAGAAAAAAAGGTCGTCGGCGGATCCGCTCGTCCGGGCCGGAGGGGATGGAGAGAGAGGGGAAGAGGGAGAGAGGGAGGAAGAGAAGAGAGAGAGATGTTGAAAGGGGTGGAGGGGTGAGAGAGAGAGAGAGAGGATGGGGAGGAGAGAGGGGAGAGGGAGGGGGGGGAGGGGGAGGAGAGAGAGAGAGAGAGAAGAAAAAAAACAAACTTGAGAGGATGAGAGAGAGCAGGAGAAGAGAAGAGAAGAGAGAGAGAGAGAGAGAGAGAGAGAGAGAGAGAAAGAGAAAAAAGAAAGATATGGGTGTGGTGAGTGAGATGAGGAGAGGACGAAAAGGCTACGAGCGGCATAGCCGGCTGTATCAGCGTTGACGGGGGCAGAAGGGCGACGGGTACGTGAGAATTGTAAGGGCAAGCCACGCAATCGGCTGGTACTACTTTTTTTTTTTTTAATTCTTTCGGTCGCCGCACGCTCCAGAGTCAGACTTTTTTTTTGAGTATTACTATTTTCCGCACCCCATTCATCTATTTTCCGCATCCCCTTCCAAATCGAGGGTACCAGCCACCCGACCGAGCAGTCGACCCCGCACCAGCCTGCGCCACCTAACTTTGGTACAAAGGCATGGCGGATCAGAAAGTCACTCGTAGTGCCGCGGTACCTCTCATCTCTTCAATTCTCCTCAATTGAAGCCGCAGCGCCCGGCAGGATCAGAATCGCGATCAATCGCCGCAGGCCAATTCGTTCAAAAAACGCATAAAAAGCAGATCTCGCGAGATTCGCCGCGAATTCGCGGCCCGTCAATTGATCCGTCTTTCTATCTATGTGTGCAAGGCAGCGGCAGTGAGGCCGGCCGTGATCTCTCTGTGCAGGCAGCGGCAGTAAGGCCGGCCGGATCACTCTGTGCGGGCAGCGCCGGCCTGATCCCTCTCTGCAAGGCAGGGCCGGCCGTGATCCCTCTGTGCAGGCAGCGGCAGTGAGGCCGGCCGTGATCTCTCTGTGCAGGCAGCGGCAGTAAGGCCGGCCGGATCACTCTGTGCGGGCAGCGCCGGCCTGATCCCTCTTTGCAAGGCAGGGCCGGCCTGATCCCTCTTTGCAAGGCAGGGCCGGCCGTGATCCCTCTTTGCAAGGCAGGGCCGGCCGTGATCCCTCTTTGCAAGGCAGGGCCGGCCTGATCCCTCTTTGCAAGGCAGGGCCGGCCTGATCCCTCTGTGCAGGCAGCGGCAGTGAGGCCGGCCTGATCCCTCTTTGCAAGGCAGGGCCGGCCGTGATCCCTCTGTGCAGGCAGCGCCGGCCTGATCCCTCTCTTTTCTATCTTTGTGTGCGAGGCAGCGGCGTTGAGGCCGTGATCCTAGGCAGCGGCGTTAAGGCCGGCCGTGCCGTGATCCTTGTGTGTAGCGCACCGGCATTGAGGCCGTTGATCTATGTGTGTAGGCAGCGGGTTGCGGCCGTGATCCTAGGCGCGGCGTTGACGCCGGCCGTGATCTCTCTGTGCGGGCAGCGCCGGCCGTGATCACTCTATGCAGGCAGCGCCGGCCGTGATTCCTGCGAGGGAGGCAGTTAGCGATGCCTGCGAGGGAGGCACTTACCATAGCACCGGCGTTGACGCCGGCCGTGATCCTTGTGTATGAGGCCGCGGCCTTCTCAAGGCTGCCAAGGCACCCATTGGAGCGTAGGCAAGGCCGGCAGCGATGCCTCCTGCGGAGGACCTACTAACGGCTCTTCCCACTGCAGAGTTGAGGCTGATCGTGATGCCTCCAGCAAAGGCACTACTCTGCCGCTCCCCCCCCCCCCTCTTCCTCTTCCTCTTCCCCTTCCTCTTCCTCCTCTTCCTCCCCTTATAGGTCCTTGTGGCGATCTCGATCGCGGTGCCTCGTCCTCGTCTCTTGAAGTTATCCTCCGTATGCTCTGTGAGAGTGGTCGAGAGCTTGCTTGTGACGATCGCGGCAGTTGACGCTGCCCACTCCCACGGGCGCGGCCGCCGCTGCCGCCGCTGCGGGATTGTCGTGATTCGTCGTTATCGTCGTCGGGAATTCGGGAGGGTTGGAGGATCGGGGGCACGGGCAAAGGGCCGTTGATCGAGATTCTAGGCCGGCCACGGAGGTTTTGGACGATGTCAGGATCTCGGATTCGAAGCAGTGGCTCTTCGAGATCCTACGCAAGCAAGTTAATAGGTGCTTCGAAGGGTAGAATCAAGGATAACCTACCAAAGGCTTCTCGAGCCACCATCGTGGGTGGCAATCAGGCTGAAGAAGGGGAATCTGATCCCGGAGGCGTTGTAGAATCGTATGGGCACAGGGAAGGCCGTATTGTTGCATAAAACGGCCTGTGCAGGGTTCTAGAGGAATAGTCTCTCGACTTTGTGAGGGCATCGCAGCCTCGGCAAGGCGATGCTGACGGGCAAGCAGATCAACTGCCGCGTACGAGATTTTGATGGGTAACTCACCTAGCCAGGCCTGGCCGAGATATAACTGACGCTGTTTAAGCTGCTGTTCGGCAGCCTTCTCTAGATAGCGTCGTTTCTTGCCGGCGATCATCTGAATAATGGCTTCGTGGAGGTGTAGAAGGTCGCTAACGCCGGTCAAAAGGTAGGATTTGATATCCTTGTGGGCTGTTTCCACAGGGCTATTAACCCTCTGACCGAAGTTTCTATATCGTGAGATATAGCAAGCGGCCCACTGCTCCCTCCACGGCATATATTCCTTCGAGATGTATTTGACGATCGATGCTTGGTGTTCTCCGTAGGTATCGTCGAACGTCTTCCATGCTGCGTGGAAGGCCTCTTCTGTTTTGGCGTAAATAACGGTCTTCCACGCAGAAAACATACCTTCACGGCTATCAGGGTCGTCGTCGGGGCCTTGGGGAGGATTGCCATGCTCGGCTTCGTTTTGCATAGCATCTCGGGAGCTATCGTTCTCGTGTGTATCGTTGTCTTCATCGTCTTTATCGTCGTCTTCGTCGGTAGTGCCGGGTTATTTCCAGTGCTTCCTAATTCTCGCCCGAATATTGCTGTTGATATGAAAGATACAGAGCTGCTGCTGTGCGTCAGCGAATGTAGACGAGAGGGCGTTCTTGAGGGCTATCTCCTTATCTGTGATGATCACACGAGGTTTTTTCGCGTAAACCTAACGACGGAGATTCTCAAGCTCTTCACAGAGCCAGTCGAATCCCTCCCTCTTCTCCGTGTTGATGAGACCCCAGGCAAAGTTAGCCAAGCTCTTCTGGTCAGTAACACCTACAACTTGAAAGAGATAGAGCTTGAAGCGGTTAGTATTGTACGTGTTGTCCATACCGAGGACCTCCGGGAAACGACGCCACATCTCTTCGCACCAAGGGTAGGTCCAGAAGACCCCCTCAACCTTATTATCGTCGTCGAGCTTCACGACGTGCTTGATATCACCTTCTTGTAGAAGGGCTATGAAGGCTTGGGTAGCTGTTTTGCCACCTAGGACCTCTTGTCGGATAGTCTGCCGGTCGTTATAGACGTCTCGTTGACGAAAATACCGCTTTGACGGCTCTGACTGATCCCTCACGATAGCATCAAGCTCGCGGGCAGGCAAGGCCCTGTGTTTCGAAAGGTTTCTCTCGAGGTATTTCTGCTCAGTTGTTCGGCGACGATGAAGGTTATGTGCTGAAGGATCGATAGAAGGCGGATGGTTATGATGGCCACAACCTTCGCTGATGCGATACGTCCATTTCCACTCTGTCGAGGGGGAGGCTAAGGCTTTGATTCTGAAAGGACAGTTGATCTTCTGCGTTGAGGCTTTGCGTAGCCCTGTGCTTGTCGAAGCCTTACCCGGGCCACGATCGTAGAGAAGATCGTAGAACGAAGGAAGCAACTGGCCGTTGAAGTCTCGCTTCCTGCCGGATCGATCCTTCATAAGGGCGGCACCGTTTTCTCGATGAAAACCCTGGAGGAAGTCATATAAATCGTTGAAGGAGTCAAACAACGGCGATGGCGGCGGCGGCGGGATCTCTGCAACTTCGTTAACAGTGAGATAGTCCATCGCGAGGGTAGCGAAGCGGAAGAATTAGCAGAGAGCGAGGAGAGCGAGGAGAGCGAGGCAGCGAGGAGAGCGAGGAGAGCGAGGCAGCGAGGAAGGCAGCGAGGAGAGCGAGGTAGCGAGGAAGGCAGCGAGGAGAGCGAGGAGAGCGAGGAGAGCGAGGCAGTAGGATTGTGAGCGTAGAGAGGCAGCGAGGAAGGCAGCGAGGAGAGGCAGCGAAGGCAGCGAGGAGAGGCAGCGAGGAGAGGCAGCGAGGAGAATCTTGCATCTCCCCGGCAACGAGGTACTTCTAGGACTACGAGTGACTTCCTAAGGCCTCCAGGACTTTGTACCGTGGATAGGTGGCGCAGGCTGGCGCGGGGTCACCCGACCTAGTAGGGATGTTAGTATCCTGATCTGGAAGGGGATGCGGAAAATAGATGAATGGGGTGCGGAAAATAGTAATACTCTTTTTTTTTTTTCCTTTCCCTTTCCCTTCCTTTCGCGCGCGCGCGCCGCACTTTTTTTTTTTTCTCTCTGTTCTAGCACTCTCACACACAAACCCAGACACGCCCCCTCTTCCCCCCCTCTCTCTCTCACTTCTCTCTCTCTCTCTCTCTCATCTCCACGCCCCCTATCCGCAATAATGACTGGTACGTGGTAGTAGTGCAGGTACGGAGTAGGCTACGAATACATGTGGCTCTGCGCCTGATGTCCAGAAGCAAGTGTGTGGTGGCGGTTTGAAAACTGCCACTGGGTATCCGTAGCAGTAACCGTAGGCCAGTAGCACACACCTGCGTGTCTTCTCCACCCCCCCCCCCCCTCCCTTTCTCACTACAAGTTAGGTACTAGATTCTGCGGCAGGCTCTGACTCAGGTCTGCGTACCGCTTGCGTACTCCAGCCCCCGGTTTCCCACCCGGCTCGAGATGGAGTAGGTGCGCGCGGGGTCTCCACTTATAGATGCCTAAGAGAAAAATTTCGCATCATCTGATTGGTCACAGCGGTCCCGGCTCCCACTTCCTCCCCGCACATCCAATTACCGGTACAGGACAGGGCTCTGACCCACCCCGAGTGAGAGTGAGGCACCTGGTACCGGTACGAGACAGATGGCCGGCTGTGGCGCCAAGACTGGCCGCAGACGGAAATGGTCCTCTGTACCAGGAACTCCCCAGCCGAGGAGTGTCTCTGTGCTTCCGCTTGATGAAAGGATTGCACAGGGAGAGTGGAAAAAAAAGAGGAGTGTGAGTGAGAGGAGGGTGGGGGGTATCCGTATAGAGTATCATAGAAAGGGGGGGCGTGAGTTATCGAAAGGAAAGAAAAATTTAGAAAGAGAAAAAAAAAAGAGGCACCGAGAAGAGAGCGGCTTGGCTTTGATGAGCGGGAAAAGGGGAGAGAGAGTTGGAGTGGCCTAAAAACAGACAGCATGGAGGGTGCAGAGGAGGAGGGGGCAAGCAGCAGTCCATCGCCAACTTCTTTTCTCTCTCACTCATTCACAACACGCACACACACACGCGCGCGCACACACACACTTTGCTTTGGGCATCGTCCCAAACAAGTGGCTCATAAACACGCCCACGCCTGTCCGCATACTACACAGATACACAGACACACATAGCCTTCACATACATATGTGTGTACATATGTATGTACAGACAGACAGACAGACAATGACGCGTCCGACGAAGCGAAACACGACACCCGACACCACGCGTGTGAAAGGAAGAACAAAATTGTGAGAGAGAGCAGCCGGAGCCGGCTACGGGCTCATTCATCCAATCTGCCTCTCCATCCTCCCGGACCTGACCCGGACGGCGATAGAAAGCCGAGGCACACGGCGTGCCGCAAGGGGACCGTGACAATAGTAGGATCGGGGAAAGAGGCCCATTTTTTGTCCAAATTTTTTTTTCTTGGATGTTTTCACCCTGCCTCCATGGCTACCTACCACTCCAGCTGATGTGACGCAAATGTGAGAGAGTGAAAGAGAGAGAGAGAGAGAGAGAGAGAGAAAGAAGAAAAAGGGAGAGGAGAGCGGGGGGTGCCGGCCTGGCGTAAGATTTTCTCCGGGGAGAAAGGAGCGTTGCAAACAAAAAAAAAAAAGCAAGCAACAGGGGACCCCCCCCCCTCCCAGACCCCCCCAGCCAACGCTCGACTCGTACCGTACTGGATACCTGACCTTGCCGCCCTCGCCCCGGCATGCGAATCGGTCCAATCGACAATGGGGTAGGTAGGTCGGCGCCGCTGGGCGGCCAAGCGCTAGTCAGTAGGCGTCATTCATCGTCACCTTCCTTCCATCCCCCCGGCCCCGCCCCCCGAAAATTTTCTCAATCAATCCATCAACCCCATCCTACTAATCTTTTCCCCAGGAGCTAGGTAGCTGGTCTAACGGGGGCATACATACATATGTACATACATACATATGTTATCCGTAGAGCGAAAGAGAACAAAAAAAATTACGGATAAAAATACATATATCAAGAAAAGACAGCGATAGCGTTGAAGACAAAGGGATGGAAAAAAAAAAAACCAAGCGCTCCAGGCAGCAAGCGCAACCAGCCGGCTTGCGCTGCGCAGCCAAGCAAAAGGAAGAAGAGAAATTTTGGCTAATTTTAACGAGCATCTATGTTTTAATAGAGAGTATCCAAATTCGTCGGAATTTTTTTTCGCCGGACCCGGCTATAACGTATCGAAATAGTACTTAAGTATCGGTATAAACAATTTATATAGGTATACGACCCCTACCTAACTAAAGCGCGTTTTTAATACGTTTAGACTATAGAACTTTAAGGTAAAGCTATCGTTATTTATCTACTACCTATATCTACTACTCTACCGCCTTCTTCTACCGCCTTCTTCTACTATTCTACCGCCTTCTTGGTGCACTTAGGGCTGGATTGAGATAATATAAGAGTGATGATTCTCCTCCGTACTCTGTGTACGGAGAGCGTGCCCTAATAGGCGGCTATGAGCCCTATAACTAAGGGCGACTATATTATATAATCCTTCCCTTCCCGATGCCTCTATACGCTTATACGTACCTTCTCCTACGGCCTTCGTATATTCTAACGAATATATATTATAGTACTACGCCTCGAAGATTACTACCCGTAGTAATCCTATATATATTATCCTATTAATCTATTCCCGATATATAAGGAAAACGAACGAGAAGGAAAAGTAAGAAAAAGGAAGAACGCGAGGGAAAGGGCCGATTATCTTACTCGCTAATTACGGCGGGATTAGCGTATAGTAGGGGCCTACCGCGCCTTAAAGGTATCGATCGCTCCTTACGAAACGGCGGTAGTATTAACCTACTAATTATCGTTAGCTCCCTAACCTTTCTAACGGACTAGATACTACCGGCGAGGCTTACCCCGTCCAAAGCATTAGTCTTTAACGCGTATAATATAGTTAATCTCGTAATATATATCTCTTTCGCTAATAGCCTCCGGTAGATCCTATACGGTCTCTATAGCCCTAGGCTCCTCGTTTTTAAAGTAGCCCTCGTAAGCGGGTTAAAGGTACTCGATAGATATTACCGGGTAGATACGGGCGTATATAGGTAGATCGAGCTCCGTAATTAAGGGGTTAATTATCCGCTTAATAATATACGGACCCTTACGCTACCGCGATTATTTCTTAGAGGGTCATCCGGGCATATAATATCCTTTATAAAGCCTAAGGTAGACCTTCTACCTAGGCTCTAGAAGAATTAGCCGGTATTTTATATTATATTACCGTTTAGCCCTTATTATAGCTAGGTTTATTACGAAGTTCGCTTAGCGGCGAATAGCCTCCTATAGGTATAGGATATTATTTACCGAGGTATTATCGGCGGACTCCGTAGGCGCGCGTAGCGGATACCCGAATAAATAAGCGTAAGCTATTATCTTAATCCCTAAATTATACGCGGAATTTAGGTTCTATTATAAGGCGGGTACTAGTAACTTCTAATCGATTATCGGCTCTTTAACGTACGATAAGCGGAGGGTAGTCTTAATAGTCTAATTATAGCGCTCGGATAGGCCGTTAGCCTGCGGATAATACGCCGTAGTTATAGTAATCTTAGTTCCGAATACCGACTAGAGCTCGCGCTATACGTCCGAATTAAATTTACGGTCGTAATCGTTAATAATAACTAACGGTATACCCTAGTCGTAAAGAAGAAGCTACCTACCTAGTATTTATCCCTAATCTATAGCGCTATACGTTAAATAGCCGGGAATTAATAATATTCTTTTACTAAAGAGGTATATAACTATTAAAAGGAAGTTAAACGTATCGAAGCCTTTTATAGCCTAGGGAGAATCTATAGAATCCGTCGGAGGAAGGTTAGTAATAAAGTCTATCGCGATACTTTTTATAGGGACTCTAGGGGCTCTAATTAGCGTATAAATCCCGGCGGTAGGCTATTAGTCTATTTGCCTAAGGTAGTAGGCTTTATAGGCGGCGATATATTTCTTTATACGCTTTATTATATCCCGGATCGTATACGCCTTAAGGTCTCGGAGCGTATAAACCTCTTCGAAGTAATTCCGCTAGTCGTACGCCGCCATAATAATCTTATCGGCCTCGTAGTATAGTATATATAAATACTCGTATCCTATCGAAGTCCGATAATATAGTAGACTATCCCGTAAGAAAAAGGGGATACTTTGCCTTTTAGCCTTCGCGATTTAGGGGGCCTAAGAAGAAGTAGTAGTATCCTTATAGCTTTTAAGTATATCGATAATCTTAGAGAAATATATATCCGAACGATAGCCTACGGAGAATACTTTTTTAACGGCGGGATCTATAATCGCCTTAGAAACAACGAAAGCGTAGTTAAGTATTTAGAAGTCGGGGTCTTTATATTCGAGAAGACTATTAGTCTCGGGCGTAGTTAGTCGACTTAGGGCGTTAGGGACGAAGTTCTTTTCCCCGGGTAGGTAGTAGATCTATAGATCGTACTACGAGAGATAGATACTAGTAATAATAAGACGGCGGTTAGCGTGGTCGGTACTAGCGGTACTAAGGGTACGCTTTTCGTAGATTTACTTCGTAGCGGAATAATCTATTAGGATAATTAAAGGGAGCGTATTCGACTATACTATAACCCGTATTTTTTTAACTACTTAAACGAGGTAACCGACCTTAAGTTCGGAGGGTCTATAGGACCGTTTAATAAAGGTTAATTTATGGGAAAGAAAGTAAATAGGCTTTATAGATTTAACTAGAACGGGATTACCTAGCTACTATTTATTATCGCGAAGATAGTAGAATATAGCCGTAAAGCCTTACTATAGAAAGCTATCGAGTTAATAGAATAAACGATAATCTAGGTCTATATAGTAAAGTATACGGTAGGAGGCGATATTCGCTTAAATAGCGCGGAAGGCGTCGAGTTCCTACGGAGTCGGCTTAAACGAGGCGGAATACGCGAAGGCTTTCCGTTTCTATAGCTCTCCCGTAACCACCCTACCGATATTATATCCATAGCGTAGAAGAGCGACTTTCCGGGCTTATAGGGGTACGATAATCTAACCGTAGTACGGAATTATAGATCTTAAAAAGCTAGTTACGCTAATATAGCTTTTAAGATCTTATAGAGTTACGGGGAACTAAAGCGAGGTAAACGCCGTAATTCTCTCGGCTAAAGAGCTTATACTAAGTCCGTCGACGCGATAACCGAGTAACTATACGGAAGGGTAGCTAATCTACGATTTCTTCGGATTTATTATAATATTAAGATTATCGAAGAGGCCGAAGGCGGTAACTAAGTACTTCCGATAATCTTCTACGGTCTGCGAGAATATTATAACGTTATCGATAAAGGTACGATAAAATAAGCGGTAATAGCATAACTTATAGTCTATATATCTCTAAGCGAACGCCGGGCTATTATAAAAGCCTATAGGCGCTATAGTAAACTTTTCGAGGCTATAATAACTCGTAATCGTAAAGCGTTCCTAATATTCTTTACGGACCCTAAACTAATAAAAGAATTACGAGGCGTTAATAACGGTAATAAAACGACTACCTTGGATAGCGTATATAATATCCTCTTATAATAGTAGCGGATAAGAGTCGGGAATCGTAACCTTATTAATACTACGTAGGTCTATAATAATACGGCCTTTCGGCTACCCGTCGATTATTCTTTAAACGACGAAGACTGGGGAAATAAAGGGGGTTAGCCCTTTAACCTACTCTAATTAGCCTTAACGGTATAAACGATCGTATATCTTATTAATTAGGTTACGATCTTTAATACCCTATAGGTAGGGCTATTATATAACCTTCTGCCTATACTAATCCGGAGCGAGTAGTACCGAGAGCTCTTCTCCGGGTTCGAGGTACGTATTACCTATATCCTCCTAAAGACAATAATAGCGCTCGATAATACGTAGAAAACCCTACGTAATTAAGGGGTCTCTATTATATATATAGCTCCCGAGACTACTAAGAACCTCCGGTAGGTCTATAGGCCTCTATACGAGCGGGAGGCTATACGCGAGCTCTTTAATCGGGACCTCCTCGACTAGCGCGAATTCCGTAGGGGCGATTACGGGCTCCTAACCCTACGTATAGGCGAAGATAGCGTTAGAGAGTAGTATTAGCAAGGGGTTAGAGGATAGCGTTAGAGGAGTCTTGGCGACGAAAGATTCGGTAGGCCTACTACTAGCGATACCTTCGTTCTAGATACTAAGAAGCGTTAGGTCGATATCGACTCCTAATACGATATTATTCTCCGTCGAGAGCGTAGGGCCCGATTATATATTATAGAGAAGGGTAAGTCCTACCGGAATAGACTCGATAATAAGGAAGCCCGAGTCCTTCTACTCCTCTAGGTATCCTAGCTTAACCTTCCAATCGAGAATAAGCGGCTTATCCGACTAATTATAAGTAGTAATTACCTACGGAGTCTTCGAATCGATAATAGCGTATAGAATACTAGGTAGAATACTACGGAAAGAGAAAGACCTTCTAGACGGAACTTCTTTCTATTTAGTAGGGATTATAACTATACTATTTACCGGGATTATTACCTTCCCTCGATATTAGACCTTCCTTACGATATTGACCCGAGGCTTATCTATAGAGAATAGAATCTTAAAGTCGGCTAGGGTACCGAAACGAATCGTTATAGTCCTATAGTCGATATTTCCTTAATAAGGCTAGAGGAAGGCATTACCTAGTAAAGCTCCGGCGCTTAGGTTATCGATAACCTATCCTAAGGCGGTAAACCTAGAGAATCCTACGGGCGATCCGTCCGATTTAAACCCGCGGGATAGGAAGAAGAAGGTAGCCTAAGTCGTATAGATAAGAGGCTCTCCTAAGATCCCTCTAATCGGTATAGGCTTCCTTTCCTCGACCTTATACTTAAAGTTCTAAATAAATTTACGGTCGATAAGCGGATTCTTATAGCCTATATCGGGATAAACTTCGAAGCTAGGTTTATTAGGCGTAGCCTATACCTTAATACGGAGGTACGAGTAGGAATTAATTCCTTACGTATTAGTCCTAGCCTTTATTAGCTTAGGGATATAAATTACCTTAGAGTCGGCGGTCTCTAGAGCTTTTGCCTTACCCTACCTTTAATAAATAAGCTAGCCTACCTTAGTCGAGTTCTATAAGTACTTATATAGGCCGTTTCCCGAAGGAAACTCGCGATAATAGTAGGAGTACTCGTAGGCCTTAGGGCCTCGCTTAGTCTCCTAGCGGATTCTCTTCGGGCTAACGTAATCCTTTACGGTAATATACTTATTTAGGGCGGTAGTAATAGGAAATCGTCGGCTATATTTACCGTATTAGTAGGCTCCTTAAGGGTTACCTTCTCGGGCCTTAACGAGGAAGGCGTATCCTACGTTTTCTTCGGGGGTATCCTCCTCGGATAAAGTAGACGAAGCGGACGATAGCTCGTCTTCCCCTTTACTAGTACTAGGTTCGTCGACTTAGTATTTATCCTTAAAATATACCTTTTTCTTTTTCTTCTCTTCGATACGGTTAATACGGCTATAGCGATAGGAATCGTCGCTATAGCGCCGGGAATTATCGCGGTTACGTGCGTTTTAGTTCCTATAATTATAACGCCCTCCTTAATTACTATTACGATAATATCCTTAGTTATTATTATAGCGATATCCTCGGTCGTAATTACGTCTTTCTTTATACTTTTCCCCCCCTAAAAAGGGTTATTAGTCCCCGCGATTACCGCCGGATTTATAGTCTTCCCGTAGGGATTTAGCAGTAAGTATTTTATCGAACTTAAGATACTACTCGAGGTACTTATTAATATACTCTTTATAGGACTCGATATCTTAAATCTAGTAAATTAGGATTATACGACTCTTCGGAGGCTTAAGTTCCTTTACGATCTCGATAGCGATAAGAGGGAAAATAATCTCGAGAATCGCCTTATCGGTCGTAATATAGAGCTATTAGGCGAGAGAAACCTTATACTATAGTTAGTAAGTTAAAGATATTATCTTATTAACCTATATATCGATAGTATATTTAGCGCTATAAAGTTCTCGCTAAACTTATATAATTAGGCGGCGGAATCGCTTTTAAAAACGCTTTATAAAGTAGTTAAGGGTACTAGAAGTAAGCTTTTAGCGCTATTCGAAGTTTAACTCGGCTATATACTATATAAGTATAGCGCCCGTAAGAAATAAAAGGTAAAACGGGTAAAGAGCGTAGGCGTTATTAGATTTATAAACGCGAAGGCGTTTATAGAAAAGATTAATATTAGTAAAGGCGACCTTTTTATCCTTACCGATAATAATACCTATTCTATTAGGGTTTAGGTAGTCCGGATAGAAGGTACTAATATTATTTCTTTTTAGCCTTTTACTAATAGCTTTTTCGAAGGCCTTATCGATAGTTAGATCTACCGAAAAATCTCGTCGATAACGTCCATACTCCGTAAAATCTAACTTAGATTCGGAGTCGGAGTTATCGAGAGGTGCGAACTACTATCGGCGTCTGCCCTATAGTATCCGTTAGGAGACGGTAGCTTCCGTAGTAAAACGAGCGGGTCCCTTATCGATAGTAATATATTTTTCGATAGAGGGCTGGACTAAAGCTTATTACGAGAGCGTTTATAAGGGTTCGTAATTAGTAGGACGTAATTCCTCTAACTCTCCTTCGTCGATAGGTATAAAGAGGTCGTATAAGAAGACCTTAGGCTCGAGGATATTATCCGTATAATACCTCTTAAAACGGGCTCGAATAGTCCCTACTATATCGAGGTACTCGTCCCTCGTACTTTTATACTAGAGTATTTTATAATATATTCCGGGATAAGCGCGCTCGAGACGATAAATAACTATATAATAGGTATTTATACGATCTAGATTATAATTTATAAATAAGTCTAGAGTAGTTATAGTAGGTTATTTAGTAAAAAACTTACGGAAGCGTAAGGCCTATATAATTATAAGTCGGAACTTACTATCCGTCTGAATACCCTAATATAACTCCTCCGTATACTCGACCGGGTCGTCCGAGTTAACGAATACGGACCTTCGACGCCCCTTATTTCCTATAGGCTCCGGGGACGTCTCCCTAATAGTAGCGCCCTTATCTTCCGGGTCGGAGTCTACCTTATCTATAGTACGAGAGCTAGGCTCCCCTATACTAGTACTAGGCTTACCTATACGAGAGCTTATCCAAGAGCTAGGCTCCCCCTCTTTCCGTACGGGTCCTTTCCCCTTTCCTACGGGGGCGGAGGCGTCCTTAGCTATAACGTATCTTATCTTAGCGAGGCTTATTATCTTACCGAGTCTCCTTAATTAGTCTATTATACCTATAGAACCTAAGATATTGTTTAGGTTCTCCGTAAATTGGATAGGCGGGGAACGTAATAAGTAGTCTATAGTATTATAAAAGTACTATAGGTCTTAAGAGGATACGATACTACCGCTATAGAGGGTCGTATAATTTATAATTTATAAGGACTAGCTTATAGGCCTATCCGATTATAAGGATTAGCGTAAGGCCTATCTAATTATAAGGACTAGCGAGAAGCCTATCCAATTATCCGATTAAAATAATTATAAAGTTATCGCTATAAGCGAAGTAGAATTACTATTATATAGTGTATTTGGGGCTGGATTAAGATAATATAAGAGTAATAATTCTCCTCCGTACTCTGTGTGCGGAGAGCGTGCCCTAATAGGCGGCTGTGAGCCCTATGACTAAGGGCGACTATATTATATAATCCTTCCCTTCCCGATACCTCTATGCGCTTGTGCGTACCTTCTCCTACGGCCTCCGTATATTCTAACGAATGTGTATTACTTCTTCTACTATTCTACTACCTTTTTCTACCGTTCTTTTTACCGTATAAATAAATACCCTATTCGAACGCCTTTTACCCGACCTCCTAGCCGTTAAGAAGACTATCGATAAGGCTATAAAAGCTATAAACTTTACGATAGTTATCTATTATAGCCGGCTAAATACGGCGAATCCGTCTATTATCGAGTTCCGCTATTTAAAGGGGCGCTATTAGGTCGATAAAGGTAATAAAAACCTCCTAAAAGCAAAGAGAAGGAAGACGAATACGTAGATAACGGGTTATAAGTATTATCTTAAGGCTTAACGCCTTACTAATACCTAGACTATCGAGGCTACCGGAATAAAGGAGTATAATTATAACCTTCTAAAGCCGATAGCCTATACGAAGTATAGGGCCTAGGTCCTAGATAAGTATCGTAAGAAGATTCTTAACGATTATAATAGCGGTCTCCGGCTAAACCTAATTACTTCGCGGCTTTAGGCGGGTATTTACGATAATCCGGAGATAAAGGGTATTACTAAAGGGTAAATTTATAACGTCTTATCCTACTATCGCCTTAATAACCTTATAGGTCGAACGCCGCTATAGTTCCTATATAATAGGCTATAGGATACCGACTTTATTTTTAGCGATTCCTATAATACCGATAAGCGACTTTAGAATCTCTTTATTATACCCCCTTTCGCCTAATAACTCTAGCGCTACTTTCCCGATATTATAGTACTCGATTCGACCTATAATACGAATCGCTTTAAAATACCTCTTTTAAATATCGTTAAGGCTATACTATAGAAGAAGATATTTTCTATTATATTTATCTTCCTAAGCGGCGAGACGAAAAGCTACTATTATTAAGCGATCGAGTAATTAGTTAACCTAATAAAAAAAAAGGGTATTATAGCGCCTAAGGTAATTATAATAGATTATAAGCTTACCCTCTTAAATACCCTCTTAGATTTTCTTCTATCGTCGGTATACTTATTATATAGGTAGTATATTTAGTAAAACGTCCTTACCCGCTATAAGAAAGGGATAATAGCTAAAGCCTTCGAGGATTTCCTTAAATCCTAGGAAGCTCTTACGTTATTACTTAATAAAGCTACTTTTATATTACGGCTTCGAGACTTTAAGGCCCCCGAATAATACCCTATAAATACTATAAATTATACCCTTAATACCTAGATTACGCCTTAAAAGGAGAAGTTTATAGTATACTTTATCGATAAATACCCTTATTTTAGCTATATAACTTCGTCGATCGTAGAAGGGCTTTACGCTAAAATAAAAGTCTTCCTCTAGACCTTAGCTAATAACCTTTCTTCCGTTTTTAATAGGTTTAAGGCTTTCTAGATTAATTAGTCGAAGAGTATCGAATTCCTATAGCTAAATAGCCTAAATAAAATCTCGACTTAGAGTCTTAAACTAATCTATAGCCCGATTCGCAATAAGGTATAATCTAGCGCTCTTCGGATTCTTTAGAAATAAGAGTATAGCCTCGTATAGAACGCGGCCGCGAAGGAGTAGAAGGCGCCTTTAGGTATTAATAACTATACTAATAACCGCCCTTATAGATTTAGGACCTCCTTCGGCCTCCCCTACTACTATAAGATATATTATTATCTTATTAATAGCCGACCTTTTAGCCTTAAGGCCTTTAATCCTTTTTAGTATTATAATCCGCCGCCTATAGCGCTTAGCTATATTAATACTCCTCTCGAGCCTTTAATTATAAAGACTAAAGGTAGGCTATAAGGTATAAAACGTTTACCCTTAGCCTTCGAGATTACGGAGGTATAGGTTAAGGCTATAGATTATACTAGCCTTCGAAGGTCGCCGCCGCCCTCGCCGCCCTCGCTATTCTTACGAATACCGCCGCTATTACCATCCTCGCCCTCGCCCTCGCTACTATACTCTCCGCCGTAGGTATTACGACTACCGCCGCCGTCGACGGCGCCTACGATCCTACTAGGACGGCTATAGACTATAGCCGAGGCGCTTCGCTATATAGAAATATATAACGATAGCTTCGAGTATAACTAATAGCTATCTCGGTAGTATTAGTACTACTAGGGCCTAATTAAAGAAGAGGAGCTTACCGATTACTTACCTTATACCCTAGAAAATATAGAAGCTATACGCTACTATACGCTTAAATAGCTATAAGAAGACGATAACCTTAAAAGGATTACGATCGTATTAAATAATAAGACGGCTAGTAAGGTAAATAGCCCTCCTATTAAGGTAAAGGCTACTATTAAGGCATAGAACTATACGTTTATAGACCTAACGTAAGAGGGATTATAGGATATAGAGTATAAGAACTACCTATTAGCTAAGGTAATAATATAGCTATATCCTATCTAGGATATAATAGAGTAAGTATTAGAGGAGTTTTTTCCTATATAAAATAAGTATACGAATACTAAAATACTATAGTAGATTATCCTTAGTACTATTAGGTAGGAAAAATAACGATAGCTTTATTTTATAACTAGGCTTAGGTAGGTAGGGATAAATACGCCTTAGTCGGTAGGGATTATATACTTATATAAATTGTATATACTAACTACTCGAGTACTACTTCGATACGTTACGGCCAGGTATGGCGAAAAAAAATTCCGACGATTTTGGATACTCGCTATAAAAACGTGGATGCTCGTTAAAATCAGCCGAAATTTTTTACCCGCCAAGTCTTTTGTTCAAAGTTTTCAGTTCTCACACACGTATCACTCACTCACTCACTCACTGTTGGGGAAAAAGGGGGTGGAGAGGGTTGAGAAAAAAAGAAACGAGGAAAATGAGGGTTCAAATCGTTTGATGTGCGAATAGCTCATTTACTAGGGGTTTTCCCCCCTGTTTTTTTTCCATCTCAACTTTTTCAAGGGACCTGGGGCACGTCTCAACAAGAGGTGAGGAGAAGCAGGAAAAAGGAGGGGACGGAGGGACGGGGAAAAAGCCTTTCATCATCATCAATGTCATTGCGTGTTTGGTATGCAAGATGTGCAAAAAGCCCGGGATCGTAACACGGTTGCGGTTGCGATCCACCTGGGAATAACGTTCTTTTGGGGGGGGGGGGAAGATGTGTGAGAGAAAAATCCAGTGAGGAGATGGGATGTATCCATGACGGTAGCCTCGTAGGGGAGGGGCCAAATCCTCGAAAGTGATGACGATGCTGACGGGGGGAAAAAAAGGACAACGTTAATAACCTTGCGCCGTTGAAGAGGAGGAGGAAAAGGATGAGGGGGAGAATGCAGGAGGAGGAAGAATAGGTGGAGGAGCCTGGAGGCTGGATGAGACGGATGAGACTGGTCACTGCCACCGGAGGCAAAGCCAAAGACACACAGTTCAACTCGGACACAATAGCTCTTTTAGGGCTCCGTCATTCTCTTTTTCAAGTGCACATGATGCTGTGCATTCTTTGATTGATACCTACCTACTTGATGATAGGTATTGTGATGATTGATGTAGCTTGCAACGACGCTGTAAATTGTAATACGGCTTGCTCCTACTCCGCATGCAACAGCGTGCACTCTCTCCACCGAACTGTCCGCCTCGTCACATGGAGGCGGATTGATTGGACGGGGGGGGGGGGGGTTATCGACTACAAGTGGAGGAGGTTATGACGCCCGAGTGCATGATCCATCCTTCCATCATCCATCATCCTCTACGGAGTATCAAAGAAGAAGAAGAAGAAGAAAAAAAACACAAAGGGGGGGGTAAGCCCTGAGGTTTGAAAGGGGCGTGTGCATATGCATGTACAGACCGACCTAAATCCCCCGTACAGTGCTTGCGCACCCGCAGGCCGCGGCGCGCGTGAAGGGGGGAAGTGCAGCTAATAATAAGGTTGATCAGTGAGTCGTTTGCCGTACTATACGGGATTATTGGGTAGTAGGTGTCTGTGTGAATTCAGATGCAGGCAGTTTATATACACTATCCTACGTGAATATTTATCGGCCCCTCCCGGCGGATACAATTCCTAAGGCTAATTTTAACTAATTATAGCCGGGTTAATAGAGGAGAGGGTAGATAAGGGTAGATAAGAGGGTAGATAAGGGTAGATAAGGGAGGGTATAAAGGCTATAAGAAGGAACCCCCTATTACCCTATTTTTCTAAGGAAAAGGAAATCCCTAAAGGTTAATTCTATTTATTCTAGTAATTAATATATCCCCCCTTAGCCTTAATTATCTACTCTAGCCTTCCTAGTATCCCGTATATAAGCTTTAGAAGGAAATCCTCTAGTATAGCTTTCTAAGCCTTAATTATAGCCCTTTTAAAAGCCTTCCCTATAGGCCTTTTCCCCGGGAACTTAGTATTAATCTAGTTCTATATCTAAGATTATACGTTCTTAATCGGGGAGAGGTCTAGGCTATAGGCTAACTATTCTATAAATATAACCCTAGGGAAGAATTTAGGTAGCCTCTCCTTTATTACCTTAAATACGTAGGCTAGGGTATTATCCTACTATATAATAGACTCTAAGGCTAGTTATTAATACTAAAATTCTATAAATTAAGGTAGAATCCTCTTATAATAGGATTCTAAAGTAATAATCCCCTATTTTTTCTCCTAAATAAACCCTATTTTCTTTTTCTTATAGAAATACCCCTAGAATATCTACCTATAGGCCTAGATTATAATATAAGTAAAATTATTAGGGTTATTATCTTAAATTTAATTAGCTTTATATAAAAAAGCTAAATAAGGAAGGGAAGTATTATAATTTTACCTTCGAAAAGAGTTATATAGCCTTATTTTAGTACCCTTATTATTTACGTTTTATCCGACTAAATCTATTACTCTTAATCCTCTAGTATTAAATACTAGTACTTAAGGGCGAAGGTAAGCCTTTTTACTTATACTTTCTTTAAGAGCTTAAACTTCTTATATTATTAGCGTTTTTTACCCCCTATTAATTTTAATACCCTTATTATAGCCCCTAGGCTAAAGGGCTAAAGCTTTAGGACTTTTTTATATAGCCTTTATAGTAAAAGAAAATACTTTATCTTCCTTAGCGTATAAATAATCGCCCTTAGCCTATTTTAAAGCTTAGGAGGTATAACGAGTTTCCTCCTATATTAATAATACCTAGGTTTAATATCGTAAAATAAGGCGTAGGCTACTTATAAGGATAAAAAGGTATATTAAAAAAGCTATACTAAGGAGGTAATAAAGTAATAGACTTACCTATTATTCTATAATACTTAGGGTAATAATAATATTATAATTTAATATTTTAATTATCTCCTTTAGGTACTAAATCTATAACTAGTCGTCCCTTATTATTAGCTTTTACTACTTTATATAGTTATTCGTACTATTAGCCTTATTATTAGCCTTAGTAGAATTATTAGAATTATTATTTCCCCCCCTTTCCCCTTCCCCCTTTCCCCCTACTATTATACTAGCTATACCTAAGTTAATAATACTTTTACCTTAGTTACTAATAGTAGGGAGAGAGGGAGGGGGGGTAGAATAGGGAACTAGGCTAATATCTTATCTAGGTCCTCCGAGGATATTATTTCCTTAGTTAAATATAAAAAAGGGGAGGGGGGTATAAGGGGGGGTTAGCCTAAAGGTAAAAGTATTATAGGCTAATATAGCTAAAGGGGGGGGGGGAATAATAAGGAGGAGGAGGAAGGGAAGGAATAAAAGGGGGAGGGCCGATTTAAAGTAAAGGCTAAAAATAAAAATAGGGCGGTAGTATAAGAGTATAAAAAGGAAGGAGAAGGATAGAAGGCGTTTAATAGGGGGAAGGGGAAAGTATTAGGTCCTAAGGGAGGCTATTATTATCCTCCTCCTCTTAATCCTAATTCGCCTAAACCCTCTTTAGAAAGCTAAGAATAGCTTTCTAAAGATAAAAAAAGTAAAAAAGAATATAAAAGAGGTTAAGACGAACCTCCCTAAGAATATAACCTATAATAAATATAATTAGGGAAAAAAAAAGGAGAAGGTAAAAAAGTATATATATTATATATATAATATATATATATATATTATTAAGAAAAAAAGCTCTCCTACTACCTTAAGGGATCCCTAGAGGTATTTAATAGATTAGAAGAAGTCCTTTATTAATAAATTTAGTAGCGAATAGCTTATTAGAATAGGAGAAATATATTATTATAAAACGTAATACTAAGATTATATAATTATCCTAACTACTATACTTATAATAAGTATCCTAAATATATATTTAACTTCTTTACTCGAATTTATAATTATTAATTATACGTTCTAGTTTATTATTATAGCTATTAAATTCCTTAATAAATAGGCTTTCTAATAATTCTATCCGCTTCTTTAAATATCTTTTTATTATTAAGAAATTAATAATTAAAGATTATATTTCTACTAAGAAAACTTATAATAGTTTTATTTTCTTAACTAATAAGGGTAATAGGGGGGAAAGTAGCGGAAAAATAGTAGTTAGAACTTTAAACGTTAATATTTCGTACTCTAGAAGCCTAGGATAAGTAAGAATAGTACTATTCGATTCGTCTTTCTTTACTCTATTTAATAGTCTACTTTTTATTTAGACTAATCTTCTATTCGTAAAAGAATAAGAGCTTATAATTATAATATTACCCTATTATTATCCTATAGCCTTATAGCTAACTTTATAATGCCTCTTATAGCCGGCTTTATGCTGCCTTCTATGACTAGCCTTATATAGCCTCCTATTTATAGGTAAAAGGGGTAGCGATAATTATTTCTAGTAATTTCCTTTCTCTAGGGATTAGAGTATAGGTCGTAGATTCCTTCCTATAGCCCGAATACTACCCTTATTTTTACTAACTCGGCTATAATTAGTCGATCTATAGGAAAAGGGGTAATAATAAAATACCCGCTAAAGGGTATATCCTTCGACTCTAAGACCTAGTATAGGCTCCGGGTATATAATAATTACTTATCGGCTTAACCGATTAGCTTCTTCTTTTATTTCTAGAATTATCTTTTTATTCTTTCTCTAGATTTATAATCTATTTTCTTATTATTAAATATTTAGCCTTATCTAGGTATTTTTTCTTTCTATTATTAATTATAATCTAGGGGGTAATCCCTAATTACTAAGACTAATAGCTCGTAATATCTCGTTTTTTTTTATAGGTAATAATTATAATAATAAGAAAAGTAGTCTATTATATTCGCCGCGTTTAAAAGCGTTAATCGGTATATTTAAAAAGTTAATTTAATAAAACTAAATAACGCCTAAAAGTATTATAATTAACTTATTTAAAAGGAACCCGGCTACCCTAATAGGAATTTAGTATTCGGATAGCTAGGCTCCTCCCGTATTAGGAGATTAGATAAAAATAACTCCCGAAAGTACTATAGTATAAATATAGTCGTAGGCTAAAGGCGCGCTCCGCTTTATATAACGCCGCGGATCCCCTACAGGGTCCGCGGATCCCGGTCCTAGGGTAATAGGGCCCTAACCCTACGATACGTATAAATAGGTAGTATATACGTTTATATTCTAGATATAAATATTACTACTTAATATATATATAATTATATAAAAAACGATTAGTCTTTTAAAAAACCTCCGATACTAATTAGTCTCTCTATAGGTATAGAGTAATAGAATAGCTAGGAAAGACTTTATCTAGGTATAAGATACTATACTCGCCTCCCTTATTTTAATAAAAGGCTATACGTTAATACTATTAGAATAGTCTAATAATATACGACCCTGGACTATTAGAATAGAACGGGTTATAATAAATTATACTTCCCGCCCGATTAATTATAAGCGGACTAAAAGCGCCGATAAGTAGGTCTTTCTCCCGGTAGTACTATTATCGTACTATTACTATAATATAGGAGGAAGTAGGACTAGTACTAAGGAATAAGGTAGGGAGTAAAATATCTACTATAATATCTTTTCTCGAGCGGATAAACTACTCGGTAGAGTATATATTAAAGCTTTTCGAGCTTAACCTTATAATTATAGAATTTGATAAGAGGATTATTTTTAAGAATACGATTAACCTATAGATAGCTAAACTAAGGGAATTAAACTTATTTATACTAGGCTAGCTATTTAGGTATAATTAGAATAAGAAGATAAGGGAGGATAAAGCCCTCCTATAGGAGACGTATATTTATAATTTTAAGGGTTAAAATACGACCGTTTTCGAAAATACTAATAGTAAGCTTTATTATACCCTATACTATTTCTTTAAATACTAGGGTATATATATAGGACTAAGGAGAAGCCGAATTATCCCCTTACTCGTTTAGCTATAGAAGGTAGAAAGATTTCTAGTATAGGATATATAAGAGCTTTTTATAGCGAAGCTATCCCTATATTATTAAGTATATAAGCGTTAATAGCGATTACTTAAGTAAATAAAGGTATATAAAGTACCCTAGTTATTATTACCTCTCCTATAACCCCCCGTATTAACGATAATACTCCCCGTACCTAGTAAAACGCGCTAATATACCTAGATTACCGATTCCGAGGACCCCGTTTACGATAGTATACTTAAGGAATAGTAAAAGTAGTAGTATAATTATAAAACCCGAGGATATTTAGGATATTTATTTACTTTTAGATATAACCCTATAAGGAAACCGCCTTAGACTAATAGACTAACCTTAGTAAGTCTACTAAAGTAAGTACGAATACTATTTACCCTAAAGTACTATACGCTAGTAAAGAATACTATTAAGTTTAATTATAACCCCGGATTTATACCTATTAGACCTAATAACGAGTAGTATAATAACGATTACGATTTTAGCTATAACCTTTTACCTATATTTATATAACCTATATAGATTAACGCCTTTAAGGCTATTAGCTTTACTAAACTCTAGAATAAAGAGTAGAACTTTACCGGCTAAGCGTATAACCTCCTTAATAATAAGGTTCTATAGTTTATAAATACGTACTATACTCTTAATATTATACCTAGTAAATTCTACGCTATCTTCCCGTATATTCTTAAGAGCGAGGTATAGTAATTTTATCTTCTCGTTATATAGTAGAAATACGCTTCCTTATTCTCCGAGTAATACTATATATTATAAGAGTACTTCTATACTAGGTATAATAAGGAGATTTATAATAATAATTAGTCTAATACTTTATTCGGTAGGATTTAGAGTAAGAACCCTAATAAGACCTAGATTTAAGTTCTTAACCTCCTTATAACTAAGCTATACTATTATTAATATACCCTATTTAACGATAAAAGTAATAACGAAGATTTACTCCTTATAATAAAAAAAGCCTATTAGGGTAAGCCTACGTTTAAAATAGCCCTATTTAAGTCCCTAAATAATTTCGAAGAATTCTATAGGGATTTACGTACTTCCCTCGATCTTAAAAAAGCCTTAGGGACCTTTCTAATAGATAGGAAGTTTAATAGTATAGGTAGGAGACCGAATTAGCAATATTAGACTTAGCCTATACGTACGCCTATAAATAAGCGCTACTACGTCTATAAAAAGTAAGGCTATTATTCGTACTAATATATACCCGAAGAGAGGAAGTAGGCGTATATAAGGTTTAAAAGCTAGTAGGTATATAATAGTAAATCCGTAGGCTAGAAATAGTTCTCCGCCTTCCTTATTAACTACGAAGGAGATGAATTTAAGGATAATAAGTACCCTACTAAGACTAATAATAATAATAACGATAATAATAATAATGGATAATAGACCTTTATAACTTCTTTTCTCTATAATAAAGTAACCCGCTATAGTCTTTAGATACCTACTATTACGGATACTATAAACCTCCGTATTATTATAATAGCTAACCGTACTATAGGCGTACTAATAAATACTAATATACTAGAGCCTATAGTTATTTATACCCTTAAGAGATACTCTTTATAGGTATTCTAAGGTATTATCCTTAATACGGGAGTAGTATAGAATTCGACTATTAGTAAGCCTTAATTCTTAGCCCTATAAAGAGAATAACCCGATATACGTCTTAATAAAATAACCCGAGGCGTTATAAAAATATCCTTTAGTAATAAGCCCCCGATTACCTCTTTTAGATTAATATAGCTTAAGACCCCTATTAATAGGATCGAATTTTATATCCTTAAGACTAAGACCCTATTCCTTATATACCTCCGGGATATATAGCGCCTTAAATACTATCTTAATATCCTATAGGGTTATATAGTATTTTAGAATAGTAATAAGGTACTTATAGTTTTCCGCTAAGGATATCCCTAGTTTTTCCTAAGTCGTTATTAGCCTAGCGTAATTATCTTCCTTATCGATATCGAAATACGCTAATTTTACTAATACTTTAGGTATCCCTTAGTCTAATACTTATACGATATTCTAAATAACGCTAGTTATAAGGTCTTATATAAGGCTTTAAAGGAGATTCGTAAAGTATACTACTATTACTAAGTTAAAGGCTTAGTACTATACCGTTTTAAGTTCTCCCTATACGATAATTACGATTTTAATTATAAGGTTATTATAAATATCCTTTACTTAGACGGGTATAATATTCTTTATTTTATAAATACTACTACCTCTTTTTAAATAATACGATTCCTTAAAAATAACTCGGCGGAATAAGTATAGTAAGCGCTTAAGGCGTATTAGATTAATACGTACCTAGGACTTCTAGACTTCCTCGTATATAACGTAGGGATTAACTTTATTATACGAGACTTCTAGACTAAGGTACGACTCTATAGGATTACCTATTAATAAGTACCTATTAAAGCCTACTAGAGTATTAATAAGGTCGAATAGTATTATAATCCCCTTTAACGTATATACGAGATTCTTCGAAATAAAATAAGAGGAGTCTCCTAGGAGAACGTACTATAAGTAGTTATTAAAGCGATTAATAATACCGCTAGCCTAGATAGACTCGTACTAACCCTCCTCGTTTTTAGCGTATATCCTAGGCTTATTATAAACTTAATACCCTCGTAGTCTATAGTAGAATATATATATACTATTATAAAAGTATTAAAGGTAGTATAAAGCGCTATAGTATTATATAAGGTTATTATTATACTATAATTAGAAGATACGAATACTATAATACTCCTCCTAATATAATTATATTTTAGTTCCCTAGTACTCGTATATTATAAGAAAAAGGGCTAGTATAAACCTTACCGTATTCTCTAAATAAATAATAAAAAGGTACTTTTTAAAATACTATAAAGTATAAGTTCTTTTAGGGTTATATATATAAAGCCCTATCTTAAGACTTATCCTATAAACGAAAACCCTACTTTACCTATATATACGAATACGACTCCTATACGTATAAATCCGGCTCCTACCTCTATATATATAAAGTTCCTATAAAAGCTTATTATCGTTATCCTATATCGACCTTCTTCGGATTCGGAGCCCCCTATTACTATATTTATAATAGAATATAAGAAAGTAGTTATAGAGCTTTACCTCTGCTTTTATAATAATAGCTAGATTACGACTCCTAATAGCCCCTTTAAAAAGTCGGATAAGGTTAAGATTATTATTCTTTTAAATATAGGAATTATTATACCGATTACCCTTAATATAGATAACCGCCCTGCTTATATTTTTCGTATACGCCTAATCCGCGAGATTAAGGGAGTTAGGACTAATAAACCTTATAAAAAGTTATATTTAGTTATCTAAGGCTATAATAACCGCAAGAAAAAGCTCTTATTAACTTAATCCCCTATAATTTAATATAATAATTAATAACTTCTCTTTACTTTTACCCTATTACTCCGAAGAATAGGAATAATACTTATATTCTAGGATATTATATAAGCCTACCTATAATCGAAAACCCCCTTATAACGCCGTATTATTACTAAACTACTATATAAGCTTAAAAAGAAGTTTCCTTAGGGGATACTCCTTTAAATTATTAAGCTATTATATAGTATTATAAAAACTAGAGTATACTAGTTTAAAATATATTAGGGATACCTTTATAAGAACCTTCGAATAACCCTACTATATAACCTATACTTCCTAGTAATAGTAAAGGATAAAATAAGTACTATAGGGTATTTTACGATTTATACTCTATAAATAGATAATACTAGGTTTATTATAATAATAGACTTCCTTATAGCGGAGGAGGTAGAATTAGGTAAGGCTAATATAATAGCTAAGCCTAGGAAAGCTCTACGTAAGGGCTAGTAAAAGGACTTTAATAGCTATCGAATTTAACTCCTTAATAATAGTATACTCCTTATTGGCTAAAAGGGATAAGGAGAAAAGCTTATTATTATTAACCCCGATAATAAAGATACGGTAGTAGGCTATATTTATTAATACGCTTATAGTATTTATATTATAAGTATTTATTAACCTAAAGCTATTTATAATCTTTCTATTATAGTATAAGCGTAGAAGCTAGGCCTTATAGACTTTAAAGCGCTAAATTATCGTATTAGGTAGTAAATAGAGTATTCGACTTATAGCCTAATATATATCCCTTTAAACCTTATATACGCTAAAGTCTTTATTTTTTCGGATAGCTTATTTATAAATAATAAGGACCTAAGTTTATAGATTAGGTATTTAATTATCCTTATAAAGGAGGAGAGGATTAATACGATTAATAGTAGCTACTTTATAATATAGGGGAATATACTATACTAGAGTTCTACTAAGTATAAAAGAGTTACGAGAAGTATTTTAGCCTCCGAGATCTATAGTCTTATAGCCGGCTTCGACGCTAGCTTCGCCTTATACTACGACCTCTTTTATATTACCTCCCGTTTATACCTTCCGCTATTATTAATTATCGTCTATATTAACTCGTATTTATTATACGAGTACTTAGTTAAAATAGGTATAATAATAGAAAAACGGCTAATAATTAATTTATTAGCCCTACGGTAGTCGTATAAGAAGAGGGAGATTAAGGAGGTTTAGTAGATTAATAGCCGTAATAACCCCGTTAACGCTTTAATAAAGGCTATAGTAAATAACGTACTATGCTGCTTAATTAATAATAGGCGTTTAGATATTCGGGTTAAGGCTTAGGTTAATCGTATAGGGAAAGGAGAGAGAGCGGATAAGGGAGCGGATCGCGGTAAGAAAAAGAGTCGAGTATAAATATAGTCGTAGGCTAAAGGCGCGCTCCGCTCTATATAACGCTACGGATCCCCTATAGGGTCCGCGGATCCCGGTCCTAGGGTAATAGGGCCCTAACCCTATAATACGTATAAATAGGTAGTATATACGTTTATATTCTAGATATAAATATTACTACTTAATATATATATAATTATATAAAAAGCGATTAGTCTTTTAAAAAACCTCCGATATATAGTATAGGGATTAAACCTAAAACGTATTAAATAATAGGCTCTTTACTTTAACTATTAAACTATAATCGCTATTAATAACCCTAGTAAAATTTCTAATCTATAAGGCTATCCTTTAATAATTTATTCTTTTTTTTCTTTCTTTCTTTAACTTAGCCTTTATAACCTTTAAAAAGGTAAGTATAATCCCTTTTTTAGGAATAAAACGGTATTTATACTTATAAGGGTTCTAATAACTTCCTTCTCCTAGGAAATAATAGATAGTTATAGGTTCCTCCCTATAGCCTTCTCCTCCTCCCTCCTTTACCTCTAGTAACTTCTTTCTTCTAGGAAATAATAGGTAGCTATAGGTTCCTCCTTATAGCCCTCTCTTCCTCCCTCCTCTACCCTCTTATCTACCCTCTTATCTACCCTTATCTATCCTCTCCTCTACTAACCCGGTTATAATTAATTAAAATTAGCCTTAGGAATTATATCCGCCGGGAGGGGCCGATAAATATTTACGTAGAATAGTATACTATTAACGTCTACGGATAAAATACCTTAATTAACGAACGAATAGCGCGTAACCGGTTCCTGGATAGGTAGAAGACAAGGGAAGAATTTGATTTTGCTTCCTTTTTCTTTCTTTTTTTCTCTTTTTACTCTCGTTTCTTATTATTATATTACTATTATTTTTCAGGAGTATTACTATTTTTCATACCCCTTTTATCTAGTTACTATATCCCCTTCCGAATCGAGAGTACTCGCTACCCGACCGGGTAGACTACCCCGCGCTAGCCTACGCTACCTATCTATAGTATAAAGTCCTAGTAGCCTTAGAAGTTATTTATAGTACCTAAGTATCTTCTTATCTAGTAGGTATACCGAACTTACGATTAACGGCCGGCGGCTAATTCGTTTAAAAAACGAATAAAAAGTAGATTTCGAGAAATTCGCTGCGAATACGTAGCCTATTAATTAATCCGTCTATCTATTAATATATACGAGGTAGCAGTATTAAGGCTATAATCCTTCTATATAGGTAGCGGTAGTAAGGCCGGCTATAATTACTCTAAAAAAAGGTACCTCTAGGACTACGAGCGACTTACGAGATTACTAAGACCTTGTACCGTAGATAGGTAGCGTTAAGGATCCCTATAGCCTAGCCTACAGGGCCTACGCCCTCCCTAGTTATATAACCTCGTGTATATACTACGTATAATAGATACCTAGAATAGTTAATTAACTAAGAACCTAATACCTTACTTTTAGCTTCCCTACGTATAGAACGCAAGGAGAAGCTACGAGGCCTAGGTTCCCGAGATATTTAGAAGCCTTAAAAATACGTATTTTTATTAGGTTACCCCTAGCTTCTTTTTATAATACCTAATATATCTACTTACGAAGAGGATTACGCTAACCTATCGTCGCCTAATAGCGAAGGTAACGACGATAACGACCCTAGTCCTTCTACCTATAAGGGTAAGGAGCCTATAGGATAGGAGCCCTATTAAAGAAAAAAGCCTATAATTAATTAGCTCCGCTAGTAGACGGAGTAGAAGATAAATATAGTCCTCCGCGAATAAAATAAGCGACTTAGAAAGATCTTTTAAGACTAAAAAAAAGGCTTCTATAACTAGGAGGAATACCTTAAAGATCTTATTAAAGACTAGGAAGAGTATTTTAATAGCCTAATAAACGATTTTTTCCTCTAATAATCCTAATCGATATAGAAGTTTATAAAGGGCTATAAGAAGGATAAGCCCGAGAAGAATAAGCCTTCGTCCCCGAAGCCGTCTTAAGACTCTACCCCCGTTTTTTCTAATCGTTTACCTACCGTTTCTAACCCTACGCCCTATAGTCCTTTGCCTACGTTTAACGATTAATCTATTAATAATAATCTATCTCGTCGTATCCGGGTTATTCTCGATAGGATACCCCTACGCGTTAAATATTAGTATCTTTTCTAGGAATACTCGTAGCTACCCCCTACCCCTACCCTTACCCCTGCCCCTATACCCGTTTTTTCCCCGACTCCTACTACGATAACCCCGGCTCCGCCCGTTAACGATATACTACCTATCCGTTACTATATAGAAGAATCGCCTATTTAGAATTCTAAGGACCTAGAGTATAACCCTTATAATAATTACCTTAATATCGATTACGAATCTTATATCCCCTATAATCCTAGGTTTAACTAGTCTACCGAATAATTCGTTCGGCGTTTTTTACCGTATACTAAGTCCTATTACGATATTAACTATTCCTTAGTATATCCTAAGAATAATATTATATTCGATAAGGATTTTAGGCTTTATTATACTAAATTCTAGACGCTCTATAAGGTATAGAGGATCTAGTATACGCTATACTATAATATAATCCCGTATAAGTTATAGCCTATTAAAGCCTCCGATTAATTCCTTAGGGACTTTTATAAGTTATAGAAATAGATCGATATCCGCTCTTCTACGTAAATACTTTTACTAGAGGCTATTCTTATAGTTCTTCTAGATTAAGGTATATTAATATCCCCCCTATCCGGCTATATATAGATAGCTCTTATTAGGGATAAGACGATCCTAAATTTCGCCTAGCGGATCCGTAATTCCTATTATATATTATTAGAGGGTAGCTATATATCCCCGGCTATATATAGTATTATCTCCTAGTATATTAATACACATTCGTTAGAATGTACGGAGGCCGTAGGAGAATATGCGTATAAGCGTATAGAGGTATCGGAAAGGGAAGGATTATATAATATAGTCGCCCTTAGTCATAGGGCTTACAGCCGCCTATTAGGGTACGCTCTCCGTATATAGAGTACGGAGGAGAATTATTACTCTTATAATATCTTAATCTAGCCCTAAGTATACTAAATAATAGTAATTCTTCTTCGCTTATAACGATAACTTTACGATTATTCTAATCGGATAATTAGATAGGCTTCTTACTAGTCCTTATAATTAGATAAGCCTTATACTAGTCCTTATAATCGGATAGGCCTATAAGCTAGTCCTTATAAATTATAAATTATATAATCTTCTATAGCGGTAGTATCGTATCCTTTTAAGACCTATAGTACTTTTATAACGCTATAGACTACTTATTACGTTCCCCGCCTATCCAATTTACGGAGAACCTAGATAATATCTTAGGTTCTATAGGTATAATAGACTAATTAAGGAGACTCGGTAAAATAATAAGCCTTGCTAAGATAAGATACGTTATAGCTAAGAACGCCTCCGCCCCCGTAGGAAAGGGGAAGGGACCCGTATAGAAGGAGGGGGAGCCTAGCTTTCGAATAAGCTTTCGTATAAGCGAGCCTAGTACTAGTATAGGGGAGCCTAGCTCTTATACTATAAATAAGGTAGACTCCGACCCGGAAGACGATAATACCGCTATTAGGGAAATATCCCTAGAGCCTATAGGAAATAAGGGGTATTAAAGGTCCGTATTTATTACTACCGATAACCCGGCTAAGTATACCGAGGAGTTATATTAAGGTATTTAGACGGATAATAAGTTCCGACTTATAATTATATAGGCCTTATACTTCTATAAGTTTCTTACTAAATAACCTACTATAACTACTCTAGACTTATTTACGAATTACGATTTAAATCGTATAAACGCCTATTATATAGCTATTTATCGTCTTAAGCGCGCTTATCCTAGAATATATTATAAAATACTCCGGTATAAAAGTATAAGGGATAAGTACCTCGATATAGTAGGGACTATTCGAGCCCGTCTTAAAAGGTATTATACGGATAATATCCTTAAGCCTAAGGTCTTTTTATACGACCTCTTTATACCTATTAACGAGGGAGAATCGGAGGAATTATATCCTATTAATTACGAGCCTTTATAAACGCTCTTATAATAAGCTTTAGTCTAGCCCTCCGTCGAAAAATATATTACTATCGATAAAGGACCCGCTCGTTTTACTATAGAAGCTACCGTCTTCCGATAAATACTATAGGGTAAATACTATTAGTAGTCTATACCTCTTAATAACTCCGACTCCGAATCTAAGTTAGATTTTATAGAGCCTAGATATTATCGATAAGACTTTTTAATAGACCTAACTATCGATAAGGCCTCTAAAAAAGCTATTAGTAAGAGGCTTAAAAGAGATAATATTAGTACTTTTTACCCGGACTTTTTAAATCCTAATAGTATAGGAATTATTACTAATAAGGATAGAAAAGTTACCTTTACGGATATTAACCTCTTCTATAAACGCCTTCGCGTTTACGAATTAGATAACGCCTACGCTTTTTACCTATTCTACCTCTTATTTCTTATAGGCGCTACTCTTATATAGTATATAACCGAGCTAAACTTCGAGTAACGCTAAAAGCTTACCTTTAGTACCTTATATTACTTTACGAGGCGTCTTTAGAAGCGATTCTACCGCCCGATTATATAGGTTTAACGAGAACTTTACGGCGTAAAATATACTATCGATATATAGGTTAATAAGACGATATCTTTAACTTACTAGCTATAGTATAAGGTTTTTCTCGCCTAGTAATTCTATATTACGATTAATAAAGCAATCCTCGAGATTATTTTTCCTTTTATTATAGTCGAGATTACTAAAGAACTCGAGCCTCCGAAGAGTTATATAATCCTAATCTACTAGATTTAAGATATCGAGTCCTATAAGGAATATATTAATAAGTACCTTAAATAATATCTTAAATTCGATAAAATACTTACTACTAAATCCCTATAGGATAACTATAAAGCTAGTAATAATCGCGGGGATTAATAACCCTTTTCGGGGGGGGAGAAGCGTAAAAAAAGATATAATAACGACTAAGGATATCGCTATAATAATAACTAAGGATATTATTATAATAACGATCGAGGAGGGTATTATAACTATAGGAATTAAAACGTACGTAATTACGATAATTCCTATCGTTATAATAACGATTCCTATTACTATAGCTATATTAACCGTATCGAAGAGAAAAAAGAGAAAAAGGTATACTTCGAGAATAAGTACTAAGTCGACGAATCTAGCGCTAGCGAAGGTAAGGACGAGTTATTTATTTTATCCGCTTTATCCGAGGAGGATACCCCTAAAGAAAACGCGGGATACGCTTTCCTCGTTAAGGCCCGAGAAAATAACCCTTAAGGAGCCTACTAATACGGTAAATATAGCTAACGATTTCCTATTTCTACCGCCCTAAATAAGTATATTACTATAAAGGATTACGTTAGCCCGAAGAGAATCCATTAGAAGACTAAGCGAAGTCCTAAAGCCTACGAGTACTCTTATTATTACCGCGAGTTCCCTTTAGGAAATAGTCTATATAAGTACCTATAAGACTTAACTAAAGTAGGTAGGCTTATCTATCGAAAGCAGGCTAGGGTAAAGGCCTCGGAGACCGTAGATTCTAAGGTAATTTACGTCCCTAAGCCGGTAGGGGTAATAACTAATACCCGAGGAATTAATTCGTACTCGTACCTCCGTATTAAGGTATAGGCTACGCTTAATAGACCTAGCTTTAAAGTTTACCCCGATATAGGTTATAGGAATCCGCTTATTAACCGTAAATTTATTCAGAACTTCGAGTATAAGTTTAAGGAAAAGAAGCCTATACCGATTAGAGGAATCTTAGGAGAGCCTCTTATCTATACGACTTAGGCTACCTTCTTTTTCCTATTCCGCGGGTTTAAATCGGACGGATTACCCGTAGGATTTTCTAGGTTTACCGCTTTAGGATGGATTATCGATAACCTAAGCGCCGGAGCTTTACTAGGTAATACCTTCCTCTAGCCTTATTAAGGGAATATCGACTATAGGACTATAACGATTCGTCTTAGTACTATAACCGACTTTAAAATCCTGTTCTCTATAAATAAACCTTAGGTCGACGTTATAAGGAAGGTATATAGTATACTTAGGGCTGGATTAAGATAATATAAGAGTAATAATTCTCCTCCGTACTCTATATACGGAGAGCGTACCCTAATAGGCGGCTATAAGCCCTATAACTAAGGGCGACTATATTATATAATCCTTCCCTTCCTAATACCTTTATACGCTTATACGCATATTCTCCTATAGCCTCTATATATTCTAATAAATATATATTATAGTACCGCGCCTCGAAGATTACTACCCGTAGTAATCCTATATATATTATCCTATTAATCTATTCCCGATATATAAGGAAAACGAACGAGAAGGAAAAGTAAGAAAAAGGAAGAACGCGAGGGAAAGGGCCGATTATCTTACTCGCTAATTACGGCGGGATTAGCGTACGGTAAGGGCCTACTATGCCTTAAAGGCGTTAATCGCTCTTTACGAAACGGTAGTAGTATTAACCTACTAATTATTATTAGCTCCCTAACCTTTCTAGCGGACTAGATACTACTAGCGAGGCTTACCCTATCCGAAGTATTAATCTTTAACGCGTATAATATAATTAATCTTATAATATATATCTCTTTTATTAACGGCCTCTAGTAAATCCTATACGGCCTTTATAGCCCTAGGCTCTTCGTCTTTAAAATAGCCCTCGTAAGCGGGTTAAAGGTATTCGATAAATATTACCAAGTAGATATAAGCGTATATAGGTAGATTAAGCTCCATAGTTAAGGGGTTAATTATCCGCTTAATAATATATAGACCCTTATACTACTACGATTATTTCTTAGAGGGTCGTCTAAGCGTATAATATCCTTTATAAAGCCTAAGGTAGACCTTCTACCTAGGCTTTAGAAGAATTAGCCGGTATTTTATATTATACTACCGTTTAGCCCTTATTATAGCTAGGTCTATTACGAAGTTCGCTTAGTAGCGAATAGCCTCCTATAGGTATAGGATATTATTTACTAAGGTATTATCGGCGGACTCCGTAAGCGCGTATAGTAAATACCTAAATAAATAGGTATAAGCTATTATTTTAATCCCTAAATTATATATAGAATTTAGGTTCTATTATAAGGCGGGTACTAGTAACTTCTAATCGATTATTAGCTTTTTAACGTATAATAAGCGGAGGGTAGTCTTAATAGTCTAATTATAGCGCTTAAATAGGCTATTAGCCTATGGATAATACGCTATAATTATAATAATCTTAGTTCTAAATACCGACTAGAGCTCGTATTATATATCCGAATTAAATTTATAGTCGCGATTACTAATAATAACTAATAGTATACCCTAGTCGTAAAGAAGAAGCTGCCTACCTAGCGTTTATCCTTAATCTATAGCGCTATACGTCGAATAGCCGGGAATTAATAATATTCTTTTACTAGAAAGGTATATAACTATTAAAAGGAAATTAAATATATTAAAGCCTTTTATAGCCTAAGGAGAATCTATAGAATCCGTTAGAGGAAGGTTAATAATAAAGTCTATTATAATACTTTTTATAGGGACTCTAAGGGCTCTAATTAGCGTATAAATCCCGGCGGTAGGCTATTAGTCTATTTACCTAAGGTAGTAGGCTTTATAGGCGGTAATATATTTCTTTACGCGTTTTATTATATCCCGGATTATATACGCCTTAAGGTCTTAGAGCGTATAAACCTCTTTAAAGTAATTCCGCTAATCGTACGCCGCTATAATAATCTTATCGGCCTTATAGTATAGTATATATAAATACTCGTATCCCATCGAAGTCCGATAATATAATAGACTATCCTATAAGAAAAAGAGGATACCCTACCTTTTAGCCTTTACGATTTAGGGGGCCTAAGAAGAAATAATAGTATCCTTATAGCTTTTAAGTATATTAATAATCTTAGAGAAATATATATCCGAACGATAGCCTATAGAGAATACTTTTTTAATAGCGGGATTTATAATCGCCTTAGAAACGACGAAGGTATAGTTAAGTATTTAGAAGTCGGGGTTTTTATATTCGAGAAAACTATTAGTCTTAGGCGTAATTAGTCGACTTAGGGTATTAGGGACGAAGTTCTTTTCCCCGGGTAGGTAGTAGATCTATAGATTATACTACGAGAAATATATACTAGTAATAATAAGATAATAGTTAGCGCGGTTAATACTAGTAGTACTAAGGGTACGCTTCTCGTAGATTTACTTTATAGTAGAATAATCTATTAGGACGACTAAAGGGAGTATATTCGATTATACTATAACCCGTATCTTTTTAACTACCTAAATAAGGTAGCCGACCTTAAGTTCGGAGGGTTTATAGAACTATTCGGTAAAGGTTAATTTATAGGAAAGAAAGTAAATAGGCTTTATAGATTTAACCGGAATAGGATTATTTAGCTATTATTTATTATTACGAAGATAGTAGAATATAGCTATAAAGCCTTATTATAAAAAGCTATTAAGTTAATAGAATAAACGATAATCTAGGTTTATATAGCGAAGTATATAGTAAGAGGCGATATCCGCTTAAATAACGCGGAAGGCGTTAAGTTCCTACGGAGTCGGCTTAAACGAGGCGGAATATACGAAGGCTTTCTATTTCTATAGCTCTCCTATAACTACCTTATTAATATTATATCTATAGTATAGAAGAGCGACTTTCTAGGCCTATAGGGGCGCGATAATCTAACTATAGTATAGAATTATAGATTTTAAAAAGCTAGTTATACTAATATAGTTTTTAAGATTTTATAGAGTTATAGGAAACTAAAACGAAGTAAATACTATAATTCTCTCGGCTAAAGAGCTTATACTAAGTCTATCGATATAATAACCGAATAACTATATAAAAGGGTAATCGATCTACGACTTCTTCGGATTTATTATAATATTAAGATTATTAAAAAGGCCGAAGGCGGTAGTTAAGTACTTCTAATAATCTTCTATAGTCCGTAAGAATATTATAATATTATCGATAAAAGTACGATAAAACGAATAGTAATAGTATAACTTATAGTTTATATATCTCTAAGCGAATACTAGGCTATTATAAAAGCCTATAGGCGCTATAGTAAACTTTTTAAGATTATAATAACTTATAATCGTAAAATATTCCTAATATTCTTTATAAACCCTAAACTAATAAAAGAATTATAAAGCGTTAATAATAGTAATAAAACGACTACCTTAGATAGCGTATATAATATCCTCTTATAATAGTAGTAAATAAGAGTCGGGAATCGTAACCTTATTAATACTACGTAGGTTTACGATAATACGGCCTTTTAATTACCTATCGACTATTCTCTAGACGATAAAGACTAGGGAAGTAAAAGGGGTTAGCCCTTTAACCTACTCTAGTCGGCCCTAATAATATAAACGATCGTATATTTTATCGATTAGGTTACGATTTTTAATACCCTATAAGTAGGGCTATTATATAACCTTCTACCTATACTAATCCGGAGCGAGTAGTATTAAGAGTTCTTCTCTAGGTTCAAGGTATATATCGCCTATATCCTCCTAAAGACGATAATAGCGCTCGATAATATATAGAAAACCCTATATAACTAAGGGGTTTTTATTATATATATAGCTCCTAAGACTACTAAGAACCTCTAGTAAGTCTATAGGCCTTTATACGAGCGGGAGGCTATACGCGAGCTCTTTAGTCGGGACCTCCTCGACTAGTACGAATTCTATAGAGGCGATTATAGGCTCCTAACCCTACGTATAGGCGAAAATAGCGTTAAAAAGCGGTATTAGTAAGGGGTTAAAGGATAGTATTAGAGGAGTCTTAATAACGAAGGATTCGGTAGGCCTATTATTAGCAATACCTTCGTTCTAAACGCTAAAAAGTATTAGGTTAACGTCGACTCCTAACGTAATACTATTCTCTATCGAAAGCGTAAGGCCCGATTATATATCGTAAAGAAGGGTAAATCCTACCGGAATAGACTCGACGATAAGGAAGCCCGAGTCCCTCTACTCCTCTAGGTATCCTAACTTAACCTTCCGATCGAGAATAAGCGGCTTATCCGACTAATTATAAATAGTAATTACCTATAGAGTCTTCGAATCGATAATAGCGTATAGAATACTAGGTAGAATACTATAGAAAGAGAAAAACCTTCTAGATAGAACTTCTTTCTATTTAGTAGGGATTATAACTATACTACCTACTAGGATTATTACCTTCCCTCGATATTAAACCTTCCTTATAACATCGACCCGAGGCTTATTTATAGAGAATAGAATCTTAAAATCGGCTAGGGTACTAAAACGAATCGTTATAATCCTATAGTCGATATTTCCTTAATAAGGCTAGAGGAAGGTATTACCTAGTAAAGCTCTAGCGCTTAGGTTATCGATAACCTATCCTAAGGCGGTAAACCTAGAGAATCCTATAGGTAATCCATCCGATTTAAACCCGTAGGATAAGAAGGAGAAAATAGCCTAAGTCGTATAAATAAGAGGCTCTTCTAAGATCCCTTTAATCGATATAGGCTTCCTTTCCTCGACCTTATACTTAAAGTTCTAAATAAATTTACGGTCGATAAGTAGATTCCTATAGCCTATATTAGAATAAACTTCGAAACTAGGTCTATTAGGCATAGCCTATACTTTAATACGGAGGTATAAGTAGGAATTAATTCCTTATATATTAGTCCTAGCCTTTACTAGCTTAGGGATATAAATTACCTTAGAGTCGGCGGTCTCCGGAGCTTTTACCTTACCCTACCTTTAATAAATAAGCTAGCCTACCTTAGTCGAGTTCTATAAGTACTTATATAGGCTATTTCCTAAAGGAAACTCGTAATAATAGTAGGAGTACTCGTAAGCCTTAGGGCCTTACTTAGTCTCTTAGTAGATTCTCTTCGGGCTAATATAATCCTTTATAGTAATATACTCGTCTAGGGCGGTAGTAATAGGAAATCGTTAACTATATTTACCGTATTAATAGGCTCCTTAAGGGTTACTTTCTCGGGCCTTAACGAAAAAGGCGTATCCTACGTCTTTTTTAGGGGTATCCTCCTTAGATAAAACGGATAAAGTAGACGATAGCTCGTCTTCCCCTTTACTAGTACTAGGTTTATTGACTTAGTATTTATCCTCGAAATATACCTTCTTCTCTTTCTTCTTTTTAATATAGTTAACGTAATTATAGTAATAGGAATCGTTATTATAATACTAGGAATTATCGCGGTTATATACGTCTTAATTCCTATAATTATAATACCCTCCTCGATCGCTATTATAATAATATCCTTAGTTATTATTATAGCGATATCCTCGGTCGTAATTACGTCTTTCTTCGCGCTTCTCCCCCCCCGAAAAGGGTTATTAGTCCCTATAATTACCGCCGGATTTATAGTCTTCCCGTAGGGATTTAATAGTAAGTATTTTATTAAACTTAAAATACTACTCGAAGTACTTATTAATATACTCTTTATAGGACTCGATATTTTAAATTTAGTAAATTAGGATTATACGATTCTTCGGAGGCTCGAGTTCCTTTATAATCTCGATAACGATAAAAGGGAAAATAATCTCGAGAATCGCCTTATTAATCGTAATATAAAGCTACTAGGCGAGAGAAACCTTACGCTATAGCTAGTAAGTTAAAGATATCGTCTTATTAACCTATATATTAATAGTATATTTAGCGTTATAAAGTTCTTACTAAACTTATATAATTAGGCGGCGGAATCGTTTCTAAAAACGCTTCGTAAAATAGTTAAGGGTACTAGAAATAAGCTTTTAGCGCTATTCGAAGTTTAACTCGGCTATATACTATATAAGTATAATACCTATAAGAAATAAAAAGTAAAACGGGTAAAAAGTATAGGCGTTATTAGATTTATAAACGTAAAGGTATTCGTAGAAGAGATTAACGTTAGTAAAGGCGACCTTTCTATCCTTACCGGTAATAATACCTATTCTATTAGGGTCTAGGTAGTCTGGATAAAAGGTATTAATATTATTTCTTTTTAGCCTCTTATTAATAGCTTCTTTGGAGGCTTTATTAACGGTTAAATCTACCGAAAAATCTCGTTAATAACGTTTATACTCCGTAAAATCTAACTTAGATTCGGAGTTAAAGCTATTAAAAGGTATGGACTACTATTAGCGTTTACCCTATAGTATTTATCGGGAGATAGTAGTTTCTATAGTAAAATAAGCGGGTCCTTTATTAATAGTAATATATTTTTCGATAGAGGGCTAAACTAAAGCTTATTATAAGAGCGTTTATAAAGGCTCGTAATTAGTAGAATATAATTCCTCCGACTCTCCTTTATCGATAGGTATAAAAAGGTCGTATAAAAAGACCTTAGGCTCGAGGATATTATCCGTATAATACCTCTTAAGACGGGCTCGAATAATCCCTACTATATTAAGGTACTTATTCCTCGTATTTTTATACTAGAGTATTTTATAATATATTCTAGGATAAGTATACTTAAGATAATAAATAGCTATATAATAGGCGTTTATACGATCTAGATTATAGTTTATAAATAAGTCTAGAATAGTTATAGTAGGTTATTTAGTAAAAAACTTATGGAAGTATAAGGCCTATATAATTATAAGTCGGAACTTATTATTTATCTAAATACCCTAATATAACTCCTCTATATACTCGACTAGGTTATCCGAGTTAATAAATACGGACCTTTAACGCCCTTTATTTCCTATAGGCTCCGGGGATATCTCCTTAATAATAATACCCTTATCTTCCGGGTCGGAGTCTACCTTATCTATAGTACGAGAGCTAGGCTCCCCTATACTAGTACTAGGCTCGCCTATACGAGAGCTTATCCAAGAGCTAGGCTCCCCCTTTTTCCGTATAGGTCCTTTCCCCTTTCCTATAGGGGCGGAGGTATCCTTAGCTATAATATATCTTATTTTAGCGAGGCTTATTATTTTACCGAGTCTCCTTAATTAGTCTATTATACCTATAGAACCTAAGATATTATCTAGGTTCTCTATAAATTAAATAGGCGGGGAATATAATAAATAGTCTATAGTATTATAAAAGTACTATAGGTCTTAAGAGGATACGATACTACCGCTATAGAGGGTTATATAATTTATAATTTATAAGGACTAGCTTATAAGCCTATCCGATTATAAGGACTAGTATAAGGCCTATCTAATTATAAGGATTAGCGAGAAGCCTATTTAATTATTTAATTAAAATAATCGTAAAGTTATTACTATAAGTAAAGTAGAATTACTATTATATAGTATACTTAGGGCTAGATTAAGATAATATAAGAGTAATAATTCTCCTTTATACTCTATATACGGAGAGTATACCTTAATAGGCGGCTATAAGCCCTATAACTAAGGGCGACTATATTATATAATCCTTCCCTTCCCGATGCCTTTATACGCTTATGCGTATATTCTCCTACGGCCTCCGTATATTCTAACGAATATATATTAGTATAGTATTAAGTAAAGGTAATAATCCCGGCAGGTAGTATAATTATAATCCTAGCTAAATAGAAGGAAATTCTATCTAGAAAGTCCTTCTCTTTCTATAGTATTTTACCTAGTATTCTATACGCTATCGTCGATTCGAAGACTCTATAGGTAATTACCGCTTATAATTAGTCGGATAAGCCGCTTATTCTTAATTAGAAGGTTAAGTTAGGATACCTAGAGGAATAAAGGGACTCGGGCTTCCTTATTATCGAGTCTATTCCGGTAGGACTTACCCTTCTTTATAATATATAATCGGGCCCTATACTTTCGATAGAGAATAGTATTGCGTTAGGAGTCGATATTAATCTAACGCTTTTTAGTATTTAGAATAAAGGTATCGCTAATAGTAGGCCTACCGAATCCTTCGTTACTAAGACTCCTCTAACGCTATACTCTAACCCCTCGTTAATACCGCTTTTTAACGCTATCTTCGCCTATACGTAAGGTTAGGAGTCTATAATCGCCCCTATAGAATTCGCGCTAATCGAGGAGGTCCCGACTAAAGAACTCGCGTATAGCCTCCTACTCGTATAGAAGCCTATAAACCTACCGGAAGTCCTTAGTAGTCTTAGGAGCTATATATATAATAAAGACCCCTTAGTCGCGTAGGGTTTTCTACGTATTATCGAGCGCTATTACCGTTTTTAGGAGGATACTAGTAATACTTACCTTAAACCCGGAGAGGAACTCTTAATACTACTCGCTCCGGATTAGTATAGGTAGAAGGTTATATAATAACCCTACCTATAGGGTATTAAAGATTATAACCTAATCGATAAAATATACGATTATTTATACTATTAGGGCCGATTAGAGTAGGTTAAAAGGCTAACCCCTTTTACTTCCCCGGTCTTCGTCGTTTAAAGAATAGTTAATAAGTAGCCGAAAAGCCGTATTATTATAAACCTACGTAGTATTAATAAGGTTATAATCCCCGACTCTTATCCTCTACTATTATAGGAGGATATTATATACGCTATCCGAAGTAGTTATTTTATTACTATTATTAACGCCTTATAATTCTTTTATTAGTTTCGAGTTTATAAGGAATATTAGGAATACTTTACGATTATAAGTTATTATAACCTCGAAAAATTCACTATAGTACCTATAGGCTTCTATAATAGCCCGTTATTCGCCTAGAGGTATATAGACTATAAGTTACGCTATTACCGCTCGTTTTATCGTACTTTTATCGATAATATTATAATATTCTCGCGGACTATAGAAGATTATTAGAAATACTTAGCTACCGCCTTTAGCCTTTTCGATAGTCTTAATATTACGATAAACCCGAAGAAATCGTAAATAGGCTACCCTTTTATATAATTATTCGGTTATTATATCGATAGACTTAGTATAAGCTCTTTATCCGAAAGAATTATAGTATTCGCCTTACTTTAGTTCCCTATAATTCTATAAGATCTAAAGAATTATATTAGTATAATTAGCTTTTTAAGATTTATAATTCTATACTATAATTAGGTTATTATACCCCTATAAGCCTAGAAGGTTATTCTTCTACGCTATAAATATAATATTAGTAAAGTAGTAATAGGGGAGCCGTAGAAAAGAAAGGCCTTCGCGTATTCCGCTTTATTTAAGCCGACTCTATAGGAACTTAACGCCTTCCGCGCTATTTAAGCGGATATTACCTCCTACTATATACTTCGCTATATAGACCTAGATTATCGTTTATTCTATTAACTCGACGGCTTTTTATAACGAGGCTTTACGGTTATATTCTACTATCTTCGCGATAATAAATAATAGCTAGGTAATCCTATTCCGGTTAAATCTATAGAGCCTATTTACTTTTTTTCCTATAAATTAACCTCTACCGAATAATCCTACGGACCCTCTAAGCTCGAAATCGGCTACCTCGTTTAGGTAGTTAAAAAGATACGGGTTATAGTATAGTCGAATACGCTCCCTTTAGTCGTCCTAATAGATTATTCTACTATAAAGTAAATCTATAAGAAGTATACCCTTAGTACTACTAGTACCGACTATACTAACCGCCGTCTTATTATTACTAGTATTTATTTCTTATAGTATAATCTATAAATCTATTACCTACCCGGGGAAAAGAACTTCGTCCCCGATACCTTAAGTCGACTAACTACGCCCGAGACTAACGCTCTTCTCGAACGCTAGGATCCCGAATATTAAATACTTAACTATACCTTCCTTATCTCTAAAGCGGTTATAAACCCCGCCCTTAAAGAAGCGTTTATCGCCGGCTATTAGGCGGATACGTACTTCTCGAAGGTTATCGAAATACTATAAAGCTATAAGGATATAATAGTTTCTTTTTATACCCCCTAAATTACGAAGGCTAAAAAATAGGGTATCCCCTTTTTCTTATAGGATAGTCTATTATATTATCGGACTTCGATAGGATACGAGCGTTTATATATACCGTACTATAAGGCTAATAAGATTATTATAGTAGCGTACGATTAGCGGAATTACTTTAGAGAGGTTTATATACTCTAAAACCTTAAGGCGTATATAATCCGGGATATAATAAAGCGCGTAAAAAAATATATCGCCGCCTATAAAGCCTACTACCTTAGGTAAATAGACTAATAGCCTACCGCTAGGATCTATATACTAATTAGAGCCCCTAGAGTCCCTATAAAAAGTATTACGATAGACTTTATTACTAACCTTCCTCTAATAGATTCTATAGATTCTCCCTAGGCTATAAAGGGCTTTAATACGTTTAACTTCCTTCTAATAGTTATATACCTCTCTAGTAAGAGAATATTACTAATTCCTAGCTACTTAACGTATAATACTATAAATTAGGGGTAAATACTAGGTAGGTAGCTTCTTCTTTACGATTAGGGTATACTATTAGTTATTATTAGTAACCGCGATTATAAATTTAATTCGGATATATAGCGCGAGCTCTAGAAGGTATTCGGAACTAAGATTATTATAATTATAGTATATTATCTATAAGCTAATAGCCTATCCGAGTACTATAATTAGACTATTAAGACTACCCTTCGCTTATCGTACGTTAAAAAGCCGATAATCGATTAGAAGTTATTAATACCCGCCTTATAATAGAACCTAAATTCCGCGTATAATTTAGGGATTAAGATAATAGCTTACGCTTATTTATTCGGGTATCCGTTATACGCGCCTATAGAGTCCGCCGATAATACCTTAGTAAACGATATCCTATACCTACGGGAGGCTATTCGCTATTAAGCGGACTTCGTAATAAACCTAGCGGTAATAAGGGTTAAATAGTAGTACGATATAAAATACCGGCTAATTCTTCTAAAGCCTAGGTAAAAGGTCTACCTTAGGCTTTATAAGGGATATTATACGCCCGGATAACCCTCTAAGAAATAATCGCAGTAGTATAAGGGTCCATATATTATTAAACGGATAATTAACCCCTTAGCTACGGAACTTAATCTACCTATATACGCCCGTATTTACCCGGTAATATCTATCGAATACCTTCGACCCGCTTACGAGGGGTATTTCGAAAACGAGGAGCCTAGGGCTATAGAGGCTATATAAGATCTACCGGAAGCCGTAGGCGAGAGAGACGTATACTATAAGATTAATTATATCGTACGTATTAGGGATTAACGAGTCGGAAGGGGAGAGCCTCGCTAGTAGTATTTAGTCTAATAAAAAGGTTAGGAAGCCGATAACGATTAGTAGGTTAATACTACCGCTATTTTATAGGGGGTAATTAACGCCTTTAAAGCGCGGTAAGCCCCTATTATACGATAATCTCTCCGTAATTAGCGAGTAAAGTAATCGGGATAATCTCCTTCCCGTATATTCTTTCCTTCCCTTTATTTTCTCTTCTCGTTCGTTTTCCTTATATATTATAATAGGCTAAGTAGGATTACTACGGGTAGTAATCTTCGAGGCGTAGTACTATAATATATATTCGTTAGAATATACGGAGGCTATAGGAGAATATACGTATAAGCGTATAGAGGTATCGGAAAGGGAAGGATTATATAATATAGTCGCCCTTAGTTATAGGGCTTATAGCCGCCTATTAGGGCACACTCTCCGTATACAGAGTACGGAGGAGAATTATTACTCTTATAATATCTTAATCTAGCCCTAAGTATACTATATATATAGTAATTCCTTCTAAGGATATAGGGATTTATCCGCGATAAGGCTTAATTACTCTCTAATATTAAACTACTCGATAAAATAGTATATATAGTATATAAGTAGATATACTAGCCTATAGAGGATATTTTTAATAAACCCGCGGTTATCGTATAAACCTAGGAAGTTATGCCGTATTAATCCTAAAGAGTTACTAAGACCTTTAATAGTAAGCCTCCCGGTATTTAGCTCTAGAATCCTCTCCTAGCCGCCTCTTCTTTAATACCGATTTCCGACCCTTATATTAATAGTATAGCCGTATACTTAGCTATAGACCCTAGAGAGGTTATTATATACGCCGTAGGCGCTACTCGCGCTACTAATAATACGTACTTTAATTATAATAAGCCTAGCTATTATACTAAGGATTACTATACGTTAACGAAGTAGCCTAAAACGTCTTCGACCGCTCCCTCCTATATAGAGAATATCTAATTAACTAGTAAGTTATAGCGCCTTGCCTACCGTACTAGTTATACTACTATACGTTTTTATCGACGAGAGAGCGGGAAAAAAGGGTTAGGGTTAGGATCTATAAGAGGGTCCCCGTATATTTATTTTAAAGAACCTACTATCGATAATAATAATACGGATCCTATTTACTATACCGAGGAAGAAGATAACTAGATAGCTATTATCCTCGCTATTTTATAGGAGGAAATAGAAACGCCTAATAAATAAGGATATAATACTATTTACCTTATAATAGTAGACGGTCGTAATATACCTCCTAGGCCTTTAAGAGAGGGCCTTAGATAACTATATAGGGTTTTTAAAGCTTATTACCGCGGATATACTTTAACGACCTTTTTCGACTATAAATATATAATATTATATATTAATAGGAGCTTAGCCTTTAAACTTAGTATTATATACCTATTAATAATAATAAAAATATACGGTATTAGGGGTAATTAAGGCTCCCGAGTTAATTATAATACTATATTAGATATTTAATAGTAGATAGATATAGGTTAAAGTACGATAATTATAATCTCTTATAGAGTAGTACCTAATAGTATATTCCCTAGCGAGTTAATACTCGGCTATAGTATTTTCTATACTCTTTAGGTCGCCTACGAAGCTAATAGCTATATACGTCTTTATAGTCTACCCGAATAACTATTACTTTACCCGGAAGATACCCTAACGTATTTTTTATCTATTTATACTATAATAGCTATTACTCTATTAACGCTAATAATTATTAAATTTTATACGAGTATACTAGCCTAGGCTATAAAGTTTATAGACGAATACGTATAACGTTTCCCTCCGCTATTCGATATTAAGCTCCGGCGTAATAATAAGCTCGTAAAAACGGTCTATAATATAAATATAGGAGATAGCCCGCTAGTTAAGCTCCTGCCTTATCGCTATAGCCCTACTTAGACTATAGCTATTATAGACTTTATTAAAAAGTATAGCGGTAGTATTATCTAGAAGAGTAAGAGCCTATAGTCGTTACTATTAATATTAGCCCCTAAGAAAGCTCCTTCTAGCCTTTAGTATAATAATAAGGGATAGGTTATTTAGCGTATTTATATCGACTATTATAAGCTTAATAACTATATAAAGAAATACGCTTACCCGCTTCCTAATATAATAGATAAGATCTAACGTACTACTAGCTATAAATACTATACCTTATTAGACCTAAAGGACGGATTCTAGTATATTAAGCTTAGCTCTACTACCTACGAGAGAGCCGTCTTTATAATACTATCCGGTCTTTACGAATAGACTATAATACCTTTCGGCCTTTATAATACCCCTATAACTTTTTAAGCCTTTATAAAAGAGGTCCTCGAGCTATTCTATAAATTCGTATTTAGCCTACTAAATAATATATATATTTAGGCTAGTATGCCTAAAGAGCTTTACGCCTGCCTTCTTTACGTATTTACCCGCTTCGAGGAATACGGCCTTCTTCTAAACGCCCCTAAGTCTAAGGTCTTCGTTCGCTATAGTATTTTACTAGGATTCCTTATTAATAGTAATAGTATTCGTACTAACCCTTCTAAGGTTACTACTATTAGGGATCGCCCTATACTATTAACTACGATAGAGATCCGCGCCTTTATATACGCTATAGGCTACCTTTATTACCTAATTCGTAACTATACTAAACTTTCTCTCCCGCTAAACGAGCTTACGATTAGTCCTAAAAAGTAGAAAATTACCCTTTTTACTAAGGTATAAGAGTTATAGAGGAAGATTAGGGATATTATTACTATAACTCCTATTATTATACCCTACGATTAGCGATTACCCTATATTCTTAAAGCGGATTCCTTATAAAAATATATAGGCGCTAGTCTTTTTTAGCTATACTTATATAGTATAGCTATTAAATCTTTCCTCTACCCTATTATTTATTTCTCGAAGAAGCTTACGCTAATATAATAGCGTTATTTTACTTAAGAACGCAAGCTTCTAGTTATCCTCCTTACTTTATAGTACTAGCGCTACTAGGTCGAAGGTAGTAATATTACTATTATTATAGATTACGAGTCTTTAAAGATAATACGTACTAAGGCTAAGTAGCCCGCGTATATAATCCGGTTTCTCGACGTTATTAAGTATTATAGTATCCGTATCGTATACTATAGTAGTAAGGCTAATATTCTTACCGACTACCTCTCTCGCCTACCTAATAATAATAATACTTATTTTATTTTTCCTATCGGCGAAGGAGAAGAAGATAATATCGATAATACTAATCCTAATAAACCTAATAATAGCGAAGAATATAATAATAATACTAAAGTAACCTATCCTAATAAGCTTAACCGTATTAACCTATAAGCTATTCTCGAGTTCTTCGATCGCGAAACGCTACTCCCGCGAAGGATTAATATAGCCTAGGTTAAAGATAACTTCTATATTTATAATTAGAAGCTCTTCCGTATTTATAAGGTACTATAATCTAAGCTTAGCGATCCGCCTAGCGATTTCGTAGGAATAATTACGCTATTATAAGTACCCGAATTTAAGAACCTCGTTATAGCCGTATAGAAGGTATATAAGGCTAATAGCTATAGTAGTATTAGTACGATAATAAGGTTCCTAGTAACGAAGTATTAGTATCCCGAGCTCCCACTTACGGCCTATAAAGTAATTTATTAATACCTATAGTATTAACTAATAAAGCCCCTAGACTTATTACTACTTAACCTATACTTATTAATACTACTACTACTTTTAATACGTTAGGTAATCGATTATACTAATTATAAAGGCTAATAAGTCCTTAATATAATAGAATATACTATAGGTTAATTAGTCTTTATAATTATACTAATAATAGATTTCCTATCGATAATACTACTATTATACGAGATCGAGAAGACCTTTAGCATACCTAAGGAGATTATTAGCGATAACGCCGCCGCGTTTAATAGCGAAGAGGTACGCCGTTTTTACGTAGCCCGAGGTACCGCCGTACGCCCTATAACGCCTACCCGCCCCCGCAGGAATAGTAAAGTCGAATAGGCTAATAGCGTACTAAAGGTTATTATTAACCGCCTTCGTCTTAATAATCCGAACCTCCTACTTTCTACCCGATACTTTTATACTATATACCTTTATAACTACCGTATTAGACCTTCTAGCTATAGCCTATTCTTCCTACTATATAGTACCTAGCCGCTAAATAACTCGGCGCTTAATCCTTCTTTTATAATATACGTTCGAGATCCTATAGATAACGAGGATATATTATAAGTAATAGAATTAGCCGATAAGTATTAGGCGCCGATTACGCGTTCCTATATTATAAGTATTAAGGCTACTAGAGTATATACCCGCGCGTATTTATAGGAGAAAAAAGGCCTAATCCGTATATTTAGTACTAGAGATTAGGTACTCTAAGTACGATAACGTATAAAGAAATAGAAACTATATTACGATAGCCCTTAGGCTATTATAACCTACTACCCTAATAATACTTATACGATTATATTACCCGGAGGCTTTATACTATCTAGTTATTATAATAAAACGAATCTTTTCCTAGCCTATACGATAAATAGCTACCTAGTCTATAGCCTCTAGTATAATAGTAGAACTCTTCTAGAGTAAGATTACGAACGCTTTTATACTACCGCTAGCCTACCCTAACTTTATTATTCTTTAATTACTATTTTCCTCTATATATATATTAATTAATACGAATATTAATCTAAGGAAGGGAATAATAAGGATCCCTATAGCCTAGCCTATAGGGCCTACGCCCTCCTTAGTTATATAACCTCGTATATATACTACGTATAATAGATACCTAGAATAGTTAATTAACTAAGAACCTAATACCTTACTTTTGGCTTCCCTACGCATAGAACGCAAGGAGAAGCTACGAGGCCTAGGTTCCCGAGACATTTAGAAGCCTCAGCGTAGGCTGGCGCGGGGTCGCGTAATAGAGTGGGGAAGTTGGTATCCTGATTTGGAAGGGGATGTGGTAACTAGATAAAAGGGGTGTGGAAAATAGTAATACTCTTTTTCAGACACGCGGGATTTTTACCGATAGAGGAGGGGGAGGAGGTGAGGAGACACGCGTGACATGCATGCATCGCCATCGCCATCGCCAATGGTGCATTCTTCAACCATCTCCTACGGGCTAGAGGCTATAGGCTACACTGTACATTCAAGTCGCTGCAGGCGGCCAAGAGCGTGGGTGAAGGAAATGGTAAAGAAGCACCACCAAGACGTCGTCCGTGCCGTCGGCCATTGCTCTCTTCTTCTTCTTCTTCTTCTCCCACTCGTGCGTCACACTGTGCATTCGCAGACGAAGTGTCCCTAGCCCGGATTCAACGCCCGCTCCGTACCTACCTTGTAAGCGCCATACAGTACCTAGACTCGTGAGAAAATCCGTACATACATACATACCTACTGTCCCTGCTCTCAATAACAGGGAGGATGAACTTTGATAACTGCCCTTGTGAAAAAAAAAAATGTGTCCGTGGATGCGTGTGTGCATAGCAAGGTTTACATGCACGCCTACCACCTACCTCCCATCCATATGCACGTGCCTGCGGCCGAAACCGAGTACCGAAAAAGACGGACGGCTTAGCTTCCGGTGCCCCACTTAAGCCGGCGCCGTTGCAGGCGGGGCGGCGGTGAAATGAAAATCCCTCCGCTTCCGCTCCGTTCCGTGACGATGATTTCTTTCCTTCTTGTCTACTACGGACGTACGGAGTATGTACAGATGTGCAGTCTTCCCGCTTCGTTTCTACGAGCAAGTGTCTCACGTTCCGAAGCCGTCTCCTCTGTGCTTCTGTAACGGTTGCAATCTATCCACGCCGACCTAACTGCCCGCTACCTAGCTAGTAGCTATCCGTAGTATCGTTGGCTCGAACTACCTACCTACTAGCCCGTTAACCAGCCGTAATCATCGTCTAAACCTACTACGCGGGCTGCCTACCTAAAAATTCGAGAAAGGGTATCCGTATCCTTATACACACACCTTTTTCATTCTCAACTCCAAGTCATCTAAGAAGAAAAAGCCCTCCTCGTCAGGATTGCCCGAAGAGGAGATGCGAAAGAGTGGGAAAGAAAAACGGTTACTTCGCCGTTTGCCCTTCCTTAACGCTAAGGAAGATTTAAAAAAGAAAAAACCCCTTCCAGGGTCCTCGTCGCTTCTTCTTTTTAGGTATCATTCACACTTCTTCTTCTTCCGGCTTAACGGCGACTGGTCTTCCACACACACCCCCTTGTCCTGAAATAGCTTACTTCCCGCTGTCTCACTCAGATAGAAGTCTTTCTCTCTCTCTCTCATCTCTCTGTCTTCTCTTCCTCTCCTGCTATTTTTTTCCCCCTATCCGATCCCCGGTCCCTCGGGATGGGGTCAATAGTCAAGGGTCAGACCGCCTTGGAAAAGGAAAAGAGATGCATGTCATGTCATGTGCGCACATGCTTCGATAGTCTAGAATCGATGGCTTCTCCGGCGGCGGAAAACTCTTCTTTTCTTAGTGTCGATCCCCTTTTTTTTTCCTCCCTCTCCCTCTCCCTCTCTCTCTCTCTGTCTGTCTGTCTCTCCTAGACCAAAAACGATGGCAATTTACCCGTGCCCGGTCTGTGAGTAAGACACTTGTTCGAGTCCCCTACGGACGGTCATGCGAATGATACCTACATATCCGTACATACATACATCCATGCCTCGTTGTGGCGGCCATTGTTCTCTTTCCGGCTGGTCCGATGCCTGCCTCTCTCTTCTTTTTTTTTTCCCGTCCTACTTCCTAGGCTGCTGTGTATCCTTACATACGTCATAGATGCATATCGTTACGCAGATATCGTAGGATTTTTTTTCTTACTTACTCAATGACCGCATCCACGACTGCAGTAGTTGATGAGAGGCTGTATGTACATACATACATACGGAAAGTTGCCCAAGGATAGGTATGGATATCCGAAAAGGCATTCACACTACGTACGTAACTATATATTGCGTATCTCTATACGGATTCAGACTCCGTAGATGACAGCAGCTTCATGATCTATGCTCCGTAAATAGCCATGTAAGACTGTCATCCCGCCGCTTCAATCAAACAAGAAGGAGAGATAAACAAGTCTCGCCGCGGGAAAGGCGACACACTATCCGATGGGGACAAGCCTGGCATCAGCATGTCAGAGACAGCAAGTATGACACACCACCCGACAATCGACGCCAACCCGTAGCATCCAAGTCGTCGAGGGCGCGTACATACATACATACAAAGAGGGGGGGGTGATGAGTGGTGGACGAAGCCGAAGCAAGGCGAAGCGGGTCGATTCCCACCTCCCGGCTGCACGACGCTTTGATCGAAGGAGACGATGCTAATGGTGATGACGACGACGACGACGACGACGACGACTACAACGGCAAACCATGAGCCTATGAACTCTTTAGCCCGGTTGCTTCTTTAGCCTCGGCCGAATTTCCCTTCTTTCGCAGCCCGCTCGGACATGATGGTCCCTTTCCATCTAACCTCCATCTGACCTAGGAATAGCTACCTCCTAGGTATCCATCCATCCATCCATTCATCCATACCACATTAGTAGGTAATGAGGCTCAACAAGAGAAATATCTAAGTCAGCGACGTCCATCCACGTTAAAACCAGATATGCGATTTCTTTTCGAGTTTCTTGTCCCGACTTTCCGTTGAAGACGGGCCGCTCGTCTTGCTTGATGCTTCACGATTCACATCGTCAAAAGTCGGAATAAGAGAAGAACTCTAGGGTAGGTAATCACTAATACGTGACATTCTAGTAGCTAAAAGGTCACATGAATATACACGTGATCTTAATCTCAGCCTCTCTATCCTCCCTAATAATCACCTCGTCAATCGTAAGGCGACGTGTCTCCTCCTGACGACAGCCTCGTCCACTCATCCCGCTCTCGCTCCGCCGCCGCCCCCCCTTTGTTCCCCCCTTTTCCCTTTTCCCAAACCGCGTCGCCCGTCCTTTTACGAATCGCCGCCTCTCTTCTTCCCTCAGCGAAATCATCACCCGAAGAGTCGCCCATTCATCTTTCTCTTTCCTTAACTAGACAGCGAGCCTTCGCTTCGGCCATTACATCTCATCTTCGCAATGTCAGACCAGGTCGAGGGCCTCATCGACGTGCCGCGCGAGTTCCTCCGCGACGGCCTGCAATTCATGCACAAGTGCCAGAAACGTGAGTTTCCTTTTTTCATCTTTCTCTCTTGTTATGCGATTGAAAGAAGATACCGAATTGGGGAAAAAAAAGGGGGGAAAGAGTCGAAGAGGAGGAGCAAGAACAAGGACATTAAGCTCGGGTTGAAAAAGAAGACACCAAGTGATGATGTCGTGAAAAGGGGAATGGGAACGCTGATCGAGAGAGTCGAAAAACACGCAGCCGATAGGAAAGAATTCGTCAAAATCTCCCAGGCCATCGCCATAGGTTTCCTCACCATGGGCACCGTCGGCTACGTCGTCAAGCTGAGTACGCACCCCCGAAACCCTTCCCTCTTCTCGTCTACAAAACAAACTATCGCAGCCTAACGATCTTCCTTGCCTCGTACAACAGTCCATATACCCATCAACAACATCCTCGTCGGCGCCGCGTAACAATATATCGAGAAAAATGGTGGGAAGGGGGGGTTCGGGGAAAGGAAGGGGAAGGAGATTTCCCGTACTGGAGAGAGAGAGGGAGAGAGAGGGAGAAGACAGGCTCGCATCCCACCGAAGGAGTGGCCCCGTCCGCGCTGCGTCAACTTTGCACCATTTGTTCATCCAACATCACTCTTGGACGCTTGCTGGAGTCTTTGTGTCAAGATCAGAGATGCGATCCCGTCGCCCAAGAGGAGAAGAGCCTTTTCAACTATCATCCACAAGGAAAAGAAGAAAAAAAAGAAAGAAGAATAAGAAGAAGACGCCCCAACATCAGGCGCTGATATAGGCGTCCGGCTATACCTGGCGTTGATGTGTTGCGAACTCATATATCATGGCTATGCATACATGTAAATCTCCTTGCGTGCGTGAGAAAGAGAGAAAAGAGAGGCAGAGAACAGGGACAGCATGACATTATATTCCTTAATCCTCCGTTCGCTGTCCCTTCGCAAGTCAAGTCTATAGACGCAACCTTGACAATGCAGAACCCTTCGTCTAGATAACCCCGTAGCCTCGACTACATACGGACCTACACAACTCCCCACGCCGGCCCTCTCCTCCATGCAAACATACATACAATGCCCCTTCGTCAAGATAACAAAGGAGCAAATCATCCCGCACCAGAAGCAACGCCCGCAGCAAAAAGCCTGCCCAAAAAGCACAAACGGGGAAGAAGAGCAAACAAGTCCCTCCTCTCCCCCCCCTTTCAGCCCATGCTATACGGCACGATAGCCTTGTCAATGATGGGATCCCGCCTCGACGTCTTCTCACTCTCCGGCCCCCACCGAGCCTTCCACTCGCCGTCCCGCTCGAGCGCCTTGTCGAACGCGGCCCTGCACTCGGCCGGGAGCAGATCCCTGATCTCGTCCGGGACGGCCGCCAGCCCGTTAAAGGCCGTCAGGAGGTCCGCCGGGTCGGCCGCCTTGGTGGAGGCCGTCGCCGACGCGCCCGCCGGCGGGCTCTCCATGTACGTGTCGATGACGAGGAAGTTCCTCACCAGCCGCGGAGGCGGGGGCGGGAAGCTTTCTCCTCCGCCGCCTTCTTTCGATGTCGTTGGCTCGCCGCCGAGGGGGATCTGCTCGATTCGGGCGAGGGTTGGCTGCATGATGGCCGGGTACTGTACCAGGTTGGTGTGGATGTCGTAGACGCCGGCGTTGTTGAGCTTTCGGATCGAGTTGATGCCCGAGTTGAAGATGCTGGCAGCCAGATCCCATACCTCCTGCGTCAGCGTGTTTGGGGAACAAAGAAAGAGGAGGGAGGGGGCACACGCGTATTCCTTACCTGGCCTCACGAGCGTGCTCCAGCATCCAATTCGTGTCGTTGATGTTGGCCCTTCGTTTCCTATACTCAGACTTGCCGCTGGGCATAGGACCAGAGGGCGTGTTGTTGTGGTAGACGGCACTGGCGCCATGCCATGCCACGTACTGGTTCTTGTTGTAGGGTTCGCCGGGGACGAAGTGGTCGTCCGGGTTGGCGAGCTCGCCTTCCACGACGCCGTCGGCACGAGCCTGGGCCACGTTGTAATCGTCGATGATGCGCTTGCCTCCGACGATGATCCTCGCGCCGAACTCGCGAAAGACGGACCGAGCCGTAACGACTCCTATGGAGCGGCCCTTGTACGAGTGTGGGATGATGTCGCGCTCAATCATGTCTCGCTTCTCGTCCTCGTCGACGATGATCTTGAACAGCTTGCGGTGCTTGGTGAAGAAGAGGTAGCTGTCGCGGAAGCCGACGCAGCGGGCCGGCTCCGTCGAAAGCATGTACAGCCGATTGCCTCGCCCCAGGATGGTGAATGTCCGACACCTGTAGTCGCGACCGCCTGTGAGGTTGCCCATGGCGTCGACCTTGGTCTCGCCCTCCGGGTCCCCGGGCAGGACGCACTCGTCGCCTACGATCTCGGCCACCGTGCCGTCGGCGTCAATCACCTGCTCCGCCTTGGGCACCGCGGGACCTCCCTTGCGGCCGCCACGACCTCTCCAGCCGCCGCGACCCCTGCGACGAGGCGTTTCGTCGTGAGCCGTCGCCTCGCGACCCCAGTCGGGCGGCCTGTTCTTAGGAGGCCGACCAAGGCGTTTCTTCCGAACGACCGGCTGCGGCGACGGCGGTCTGGTGTTCCTGGTAGATCCCTCGCCTTTTACCGCGCCAGTATCGTCATCGCCGCCTTGTGCCTCCTGGAGTTCGCCATCACCGTCATCACCGTCATCGTCGTCTTCCTCTTCTTCCTCTTCGTCATCGCCGTCGCCGTCGCCTTCGCCGTCGCCTTCACCCTCGTCTTCGTCATCTATGGCGGGAGTAGGCTGGCTGTTTTCTCTAGCAGCATCCTCAGTCGTCGTCGTCGTCGTCACGCCGGCTTCGGCCATAGGCTCGTCTTCAGCTCCCTTCTCTGTCAACCGTCAGTCGGCAGCTCACTGGGAAAGATAGAAGGCCACACGTACCCAATGCAGCAGCTGCCTTTTTCGCCGCAGCCCGGCCAGAACGTCGGCTCGGCATGACGTATCACTCGAGAAAGAATAGACGCTTTGCTACTATTCGTAACCCCGTAACTGACTGAGGCTTGTCTGCTCTATCTGTACATATGTATGTACGAGGCTCGCCGTCGAGAGCCTCTCTTTGATTGGCCACGTGCCGCGCCGAGAGCCAGCCTTGTGATGATGAGTCATGCAGACCTACGTGCACTGTCTCTGAAGACACTGTATGCACTGTCTGTATGCAACCTCTTTCATACCTCTTTCGTCAACGCCTACCGTTCATGCTATCAATATAGTATCGCAGCCTGGAGACAACTTACATACATGCCCGATTACTGTATTCCTCCTGCCTCCTAGGCAGGTAGGTAAGCAGATAGAATGAAGTGGAAACGCTTCTGCCAGGAAGAACTCATCAGAGCCCATGCTCTAAACCCTCTCGCTCCAAACATGCTTGTGATGCTGGCCACCCCTTTCCACCCACCCCCCCTAGATGATAAACCCCTTCGTGGCCTTTCACCCCATCAACTAAGTAACTATACGCATATGTACATACATACTGACATAAACGCCCCATCATTCTTCTTCCTCTCCTCTGGCACTCACAAGCCCTGAGAGCCTTCACTCCTCCGCTCTCTCGAGTCTCTGTATGTATATATGAGAAGTGATTTTGGATAAATCGCTTCGTAGGCTCCGCCTCCTCAAAACCGGGGTCGAGCTTCGTAAAACTTGACGGCCGTCATCCCTCGCTCTGCCAACATGACGTTACAAGGTATCCCATCCGCCATTGTTGATGTCGGCTTCTAGTTTGCGGCTAATCAAGCTCGGAACCCCGTGATTCAGCACCGTGTTGCGAATCATCGTGTCATATCGCTTTTGATTCAAGAACAGCTGCCGTCCGTGACGCAGCTGCGGGTCCGTCTCGCCATACTTGTCAATGTATGGCGCCGCCGTAAACGACCCGGATTGCCGGAAAAGATAAACGGTCGTGCACTTGCGAATGTTGAGGAAGACGCCCATGTTGCGCTGACATCTGCGGATTCCCTTGCCCGTCAGCACTGTAAAAAAACGGAAGCCCCTTTTCCATCTCTCCCTGTCAGCTGCTGGCCCGTCACCCACCTGCGTATGTGCCGCTGCGCGCCGCCGATCCTGGTGGGCTCGCTGCTAACGACGGCCGGTTGCTGGCAGCATGTGCTCTGACTGCAGAGAAGCTCGCCGCAGAACAGACAAATCACAGGATCAGTCAAGTCCTTGCCCGTCGTCGGGCACCGGCGCCTCGTCGCCTCCTCGATCAGCGTGTCGTACGTCTTGGGCAAGCCGATCAGTTCGAAGATTCCAGGATGAACAACCACAGCCGAGGGGTTCGCATGGCCAGGCCTCGGCGGATGCATCATCTGGTGCGCGACCCAGCCCGAGACGATGTCACGCGTCGCGTCCGGCCATCCACACGAGCGAGATCTGCTCGTCAACGACGCGCACATCTCGTCGAAGCTGGGCAGCCGAAGCGCCTCGGTGAGCCGGTCCAGCTCGTCTGCATCCGGGCTGGAGGAAATGTGGCTGTTAAAATCGACCCCGTACCTGACGTAAAGGAACACGAGGCTCTTCCGCAGAAAGACCAGCGCATACTTCTTGACGAAGGTATACCATCCCTCCGGCGAATCCACGCCGGGCTGCTGAAAGCCCCGGTTCTCTTCCTCTTCCGCCCCTGAGACGGACGCGGCGCCGTCTACGTTGTCGCCAAATTGCGCCACCTCCAGCGCGAAGCAGGCGAAGTTGTGAATGGCAGCGTCTTGCGTCTCCACCTGTCGGTTTCTGAGCTCGCCGAGCCAGAGCGCTTGCGGTATGTTACGGCCCATGTGGTGGACAACCTTGACCACCTCCGCGAGATAGCAGAGCCTGACCAGGTGAAAAATCTCCGCCTGGTGGCCTCGAGCCAGACTGTAGGCGCACTCGACCAGGAACAGGAAAGGGTCCAGGCTCAGCAGAGGGTCGTACCTTTCCATCAGGCGCAACGATTCCGACGTCCCCGGGCCCAGGCAGCCTGTTATGAAGAGCTGGCAGTGCTGTCTCTCGCTGTCCCGCCGAAACTCGCGCTCGATGCGGCTCCTGGGACCGGAACGCCGAGAGCCGATGGAGACGTACGTCGACGCCGTCTCCGATAGCACCCTCAGGTGGGTAAAGACTTGGTCCGGGATCTTGTCGAGCAGAGTCATACCCGGCTGCGCTTCGACTCCGCGTTGCTGAATCTCGACCGACGAAATCGTAAAGCCTACCGCATTGACAAGGGTGTCGCTAAAGTGAAAGTCATCGGCGTGCTCCGGCTTCGCGCTGAGTTCGAGCCTGTTACTGAGGTGGTTCTTTCGAATCGTGTCTCGGAGGCGCCGGTACGCCTCCACCAGTTCCCCAAGCATCTGCCAATTGATCGCGCCGCCGCCACTGCTGCTGCTGCCGCCGGCTGGGTGCCTTGTCGCCGCTGCACTGCCCTCTGACGACGAGCCGGCGGTGATACCCGTCGTCTGTGTCTCGGCCTCGAGGTATGGGTTGGCCCAGCCGGTAGGGTTCCCGAGGCTTTCCACCAGGCTGCCGGGCGTACTGGGGGTGTATAGTTCCGGAAGAAATCCAAACTCAACCTCTGGGGCCTTCCCGCCTATGTGCCAGTGCGCGTCGCTCATCTGCTTCGTCACAAAGTCGGCAAAGGAGTTATGAGGCTGAAGGTAGCCGGGATACGACTCCTCCAGCCCCTTCCAGACGACGGGAAGAAAGACGTTGCCTAGTGCCTTGCAGAGCGGGCAGACGAACTCGTTGCGATTCGTGTCCTCCGGGTGATGACGGGCGATCTGATGTTCGTGTCTCCGGTTTGTGGCGTCGCAGTACGCCTCGAAGCAGCGGAAATGCATCATGTGGCCGCACCCGCTCGCTACAGGCCCGGGTCTGGCCAGCCTCCCCGGATATCCCTTGCCAATGGTCTGCCGCTCCGCCAGGAACACCCCGCCCTGAGGGCTGAGCTTCTCCACCATCTTTCGGTTCTCGCGAGCGATGCCGAATGGCCGGATATCTTCCGCGGACCGGTCGAGGCTGCACGGTGTCTGCGACGCTTCCCTCACCAAGTCGGGATCTTGAAAGTCGGTCTGGCGCAGTATACGGCTTTCGCACAGGAGGGCAAAGGTACCGTAAAGATGACGGTCATCCGCTTCCTCCTGGCAGAGGATGCACGTTCCGGTGGGATACTTCCAGTTGTGCTTGCGGTCCTCCGTCTGCTGTGCCTCGTCCTCATCTTCCAGGTCCGAGCCCCAGTCGATGGCGCCCTGGTTTTCCAGAAACCGGTTCTGCTGCTGCTGGAACTGCGCCATCACCTTGGCCTGGCGACTCAGCGCCGCTTTCTTCCGGCGCTCGCGCTCCTCTTCGGCCGAGTTGTTCGCGGGCGAGGCCGTGTTGATACGATCCACCGCGATGCCCAGATGGGCGAAGGCGGCCTCGAAGGCCTCTGGCCGCTTTTGCTTCAGCCGCTTCAGCACGAGGGCAATCTTGGGATGCGCCGATTTGAATTGCTCTCTGGTTGACAGGAGGTTCAGCAGAGACACGATGGTTCTCGCGCCGCTGGCTTCCGACATGAAATTGCTGCGCGCCACTTTCGTGAGCGCCGTGAAGACGAACGAATTCGACGTGGCCGTTGCCGGCCCGTCCTCCGACGTGCCATCCTCCAGAATGGCGACGAGGATCAGATGCAAGACCACCTGAAGAAAGGTTTCCAGTCTCGTCGAGGGCACCGACGGTGTGAACTTTTGAGCCACGAGTGGGTATAAGAGCGAGTAAAAGACGATCTGGGCGAACAGACCGGTGCCTGTGAAGACTCCGAGTTTCTCAAACAAGCCCGACGATATAGGTCGGTGCTTCGGCTCGTACACGATCTCTTCCACAGTTTTCCCCGTCTTCTTCGCCATCTTCTTCCGATATGCCATCTCGGATTCTTCTCGCTGATTCTTGTTGTAGTGCGCTATGTACGGGTCGATGTCCTCGATGAACTCGTGACGCAGCTCAAACGTGCCAACGTCGGAGACGCCTTCGGGCGGCTTAAAGGTGGCCATTTCGTCCAGGAAGCGATGAAAGTCTTCTTGTTCCTGGTACTTGTCGGGAAGCTTATTGCAGATCTCGTTGAAAGACAGCGGCTTGAAGCATAAAACGTGTGTGATGTCGCGGCGCATGGCCAACATCCGCGAATTGGGCTCGTCCTCGGGCGCAATCAGAGAAGTGCGGTCACTGAGCAGGACGATGAGAAGATGTATCATGTCCTCGACGACGTCGAGGTGCTGAATATCGTCTTGGGCCTCCGACTTGAGTTCGAAGAGCCCCTTGACCCAACCGTCCATGCCGAAACGGTCGATGATGGACGCCAGCACCCGGTTCGGATTGCACACAACCATGGCAGTCTGGAGAAGGAATATGTCTCGATGGTGGCAGACGTCTCGTTGACCGACGCCACGGTACGTGCCGGCCTGGTGCCGCAGACTGATACCGTTTCGCACCCACATGTTGGCCTTGATCTGAGCTAGCCAGGCGCAGACTCGAAGGGGAAAGTCGAAGGCCACCATGAGGTAGTCCTCCGGGCTGCGCTCTCTCTTTGAAAGCTGTGATCGGCCCATCAATCGAGGCTTCGATCTGAGCTCCTGCGCTGTGAAGCTCAGGAGCGTTCTCATGCTCGACGCGGGAATCGAACGACCGCACTCGATGAGCCACGAAAGGGTGTAGTGCAGGGCGTGATGAAAGCTGATGGGGTCCTTCTCGACGACAAACCTCACGACGTCGTACGAGGCGCCTTCGGCGTCGAACTCGAAATCGCTCAACGTCTTGAACTTAACCTCGTCGTCTTTGATCTCGACCTGTTTGAACCTGTGTCTTTCCGCCCCGATGGAGTTCAGGATCACCGTCTTAGCAGTGAACCGTATCGCTCGCTGGAGGTAGTGAACCTCGTCCGGCGGACAGTCTCGGAAGGCTTCAGCCAGGTTGCGAGCCTGCAAGTTGATCTGTCGCGTCACCAACGAGGCAGTTATCCACGTATCGGCTTCGTACTCAACGTGTTCCGCCACGGCTCGCACATTTGGGCCTATGCATTGATGCAGCTTCACCAGATCCAGGAATTGCATGAGATACCGAGGCTCTGACCGGACCCGTTCCTGCACATGAGCCGAGCTGAATAGGTATTTCAGATCCTGATAGAAATGATACATCCGCCGATTTGTCACGGAACCGCTCTCAAACGCGAGAAAGGCATCGGGAGAGACGTCCCAGGGGTGGCCGACTTGTCTGGTCGTCAGAAAGGTGTACAGAATAGCCAGGAGGCTGCTTAGGAAGTTTCCTCGCTCAACCACCTCGGCCGTGATGGAGGGAGTCGTCAGGATTTGAAGAGAGAGGTTGATTATGGAATGATCCGGTTCGCGGTCGCCAACCAGATACAGCTGGGCGAGGATGGTGTATAGACTGGCAAATCGGAGAGCCAGGACGCGCTTGAACTCTGGGATTTGTACGACGGTGGATATGTAGAGCGCCCGAAGGTCGTTGCGAACCTTTTTCCACATGCGAAGGTCAAAGAGAAGCAACCAGTCCAGACGGACGCGTTGGAAGACATCCTCGGCTGGCGGCACATTCTCGCGTTGGGTATAGATTGCCGGTGTCTCGATCCAATACCTGCCAGGCCTCGGGATGACCCTCTCCGTTTTACCGGGCGTCTTGGGGATTTCCACATTCGCCTTGGCGTATATCGCCGGAGCGATGAGCGGCTCTGCCGTGTCCGAATCCGACGGTGTTCCATCTCTATCTCGACGGCCCTGTGCTGGAGGAGGAGGCGGCGGTGGCGGTGGATATCCCGCCATGGTGGCCTCGTCCTCCTCCAGTGCTTGGTCAGGTTGGTTCCAGTTCATGCCCAGGTCGGCCACCTCGCCTCTGGCATCGACCATCATGACGTCTTCATCTTCGTCTTGGCCACGGCCTGCGACAGAGCTCGAAGCGGAACGGTTCTCCATATCACCATCATCCATGTCAGCATCTTCGGCAGCCTCGTCGTCGTCGTCCACGTCTTCTTCATCCTCCTCCACGTTAACCTCTTCTATTTCTTCCTCCTCCCCCTCCTCCTCCTCCTCATCGTCTTCTTCTTCTTCGTCATCGTCATCGTCGTCGTCGTCGTCGTCGCCTCCTCCGATAGCGATTTCTAAGTCGGCTCTGTTTCCAGCGACAGCTTGAAGAGCCATAAGAAAACGCGCATTCAAGCCGTGCAGCCTCGTCGTCGAGGTCAGACTTTGCTCGTCCTCTTCCTCGTCGTCGATGACGCCCATAGTGTGTACGGCTGGACTTCCTTGCCGCCACGGCAGCATGACTTGCTCGCATACCGTCTGCCTGAGAATGTGATTGTCGTGGCCAACGGAACAGCCGGAGATGTCGCTCAGCCATTCCACCAAAGTGCCGCACATTTGCTCACGAAAGGTATCCCTCGCCGACCGGATGGTGACGGTGACGCGGATCGCCTCCATGATCCTGGCCATCTGCAGAAGCTGATCGATGTCCCGCGAGAAGGTAAGGATGCTGCGCCCGATAGTGTCCGTCTCCCAAGCGTTCTTGGAGGCTTCGCGGGCCTCCTTCCGGCAGGCTCGAGCAACTTGGTCCTGAACTTCCTGGACGGTGTGCTTTTCATCGTTCCATAGGATCAGAGCGAAGTCGCCGCATGGTTCAGTTTCGGATCCGTAGTATTGGGAAGAGAGAGCTGATGATCTTTCGTCGTGGGTGATGGAACTCTTGGTCTTGGCCTGTCGCAGCTGCTCCGGGGAGCACGAGATGACGTCGCAGATGTAGTCGAAAACCCTTCCGATGGTCATCTGAAGGTTAGCCACAAGATAATCTGGCAGCGCAGCTGCTTCCCGACGCTTGCCCTTGTCGAGGCCCTTGTCCATATCAGAATGAATGGTGCAGAGCAGAGGTGTTCGCCAGGCCTCATCATCTCCGCAGTCACAGCAGCCACTATTTCCCACCGAGATTTGTATGCGAACCGTGTGGCCTGTATGATCGGTAGAGTCGAAGCATCTGCTGCAGAGGCAGCACGTCTCGTCGGTACCGCAGGTTCTGCACATGTAGGACGCCTCGCCAGGCTTGAAGATGTGGCCACAGCGCTTCCCACGGGCCGACTCGGTGTACTCGGCGCCCTCGACGGCGCCCTGAGCGTCTCCGAGCTTCAGGCTGTCGGACAGCTTACCCGAGGGGAAGAACAGTCGCAGGTAGTCATGATTGCCACCAGCCAGTGACCAGAACAAGCTGCTCAGGAGCTCTCGAGATGCCTCTTCCGTGTAGCGATAATTGAATCGAATGGGTAAGTCGGCCAGTAACTGGCAGAGCTGCTGCTCCTGAGTAGAGAGTGGCGTTTCCATCTCAGATGTTCATGGTATGGACCCGCGCCGGTACTTGAGCGATGGCGGCAAGGTCGGTAGGGCGAGGCTGTAGCCGACGAGAGGACTTGAAGCTAGACGACGGCTGTGAAGGAGAAACGCAAGTGAAGAGTGTCGGGGTTTTGAAAGTCGTCCTGTAAAAGCCCGATGCTAGGTGAAAGACAGTATGAGAAGTGCTAGGTTGGAAGGCGATTTGACCGGGGGGCGGTTTTGGAGGGGGGGGGGGGGGGGGGGGGGGGGGGGGGGGGGGGGGGGGGGAAGCATCGTTTGTTCGTTCGGTTCGTTCGGTGGCGGTGGTGAGTGGGGAGGGGAGGAGGACGATGTGAGTGAGTGAAGTGAGTAGGCCGCGATAGCCGATGGGGTCG
>PDHP01000155.1:0-88502 GCA_003339455.1 Ophiocordyceps camponoti-leonardi (nom. inval.) | reverse complement strand
TTCGTTTTCCCCTACCCTATAGCCCCCCCCTTAGGGGCCTAGGGCCCTACTTTCGCTCTACTATTAGGGGGTTTTACCCCTTCTAGGGATTTTTCCTACTTAGTATAATAATAAGGTTCTAGAAGCCCTTTAAGGCCCCTAGAGTAGATTTAAATAAATAAATAGGGTTCTTACTCTATTTTAAGGAAACGCCTACTAATTACCCTTTTTCTTAGTATTTTAAGGAACTACTCTTCTAAATTTATAACCCTAATATCGTCTTAAACCTATAAGGCTAGCTTAGGAATCCGAGAAATAGCCCTCTCCCTATATCCTTATTATTCTAGCCTTTTTATAATAATACTAATAAACCTCCCTTATAATAATAATATAGTAGTAGTACTTATAACTAGTATTAATTATTATAATTTTCTCGAATAAGCTCTTAATCTTTTTCTTAAAGTATATAGCGTATTATTTTATAAGATAAAGTTAACCTTATAAAGGTATAATAATAATCGAGATTAATAAGGGGAGGAAGAAAAAGTAAAGAGGGTAACGTATTATACTTACTAGCGTTAAGGCCGGCTTTAATACTAGTATTATAGGCTATACTATTATAGGTATTATAGCCGGCTTTAACGCTAGTATTATAATAAGTACTTTCCTTATAGGTATTATAACTAGCCTTAATACTAGTATTATAATAAACGCCTCCCTTATAGGTATTATAACTAGCCTTAATACCGGTATTATAATAAGTACCTTCCTTATAGGTATTATAACTAGCCTTAATACTAGTACTATAGTAAGTACCTTCCTTATAGGTATTATAGCTAGCCTTAAAACTATAGTAGGTATAATAATAACCTCCTCGGTATTAAGGGCGGTTACTAGCCTTAATACTATAGTACTATATATATAGATTAATAGCCTTAATACTAGTACGCTATATATAAGGATTATAGTACGGCTAGCCTTAATACTACTACCTAGAAATACGGCCTTAATACTACTACCTCGTATATATAGATAGAAAAAGAGAGGGATTAGGCTAGTACTACCTATATAGAGGGATTATAGCCGGCCTTACTACCGCTGCCTATATAGAGAGATTCGGCCGGCGCTACTTATATAGAGTAATCACGGCCGGCCTTACTACCGCTGCCTGCATAGAGAGATCCGGCCGGCCCTGCCTTACAGAGAGGGATCAGGCCGGCCCTGCCTTACAGAGAGGGATCAGGCCGGCCCTACCCGCACAGAGGGATCAGGCCGGCCCTGCCTGCACAGAGTGATCACGGCCGGCCTCACTGCCGCTGCCTGCACAGAGAGATCCGGCCGGCGCTGCCTACAGAGAAGGATCAGGCCGGCGCTGCCTGCATAGAGAGATCACGGCCGGCCTCAACGCCGCTGCCTCGCACAGAGAGATCCGGCCGGCGCTGCCTACACAGAGAGATTACGGCCGGCCTGCCGGTGCCTTGTATAGAGTGATTACGGCCGGCGCTGCCTGTATAGAGGGATTAGGCCGGAGCTGCCTATATAGAGAGATTACGGCCGGCCTTAACGCCGCTGCCTCGTATATATAGATAGAAAGATAGATTAATTAACGGGCTACGAATTCGCGGCGAATCTTATAAGATCTACTTTTTTTACGTTTTTTTAAACGAATTAGTCTATAGCGATTAATCGTAATTCTAATCCTACTAAGCGCTATAGCTTTAATTAAAGAGAATTAAAGAAATAAGGAGGTATTATAGTACTATAAGTAATTTTTTAATCTATTATACCTTTATACCGCGGATAGGTAGTATAGGCTAGCGGGGTATACTCTTTTTAATTAGGAAGGAGGTATTCCTAATTAGAAAGAGGGTATTCCTAATTAGGAAGAGGGTATTCCTAATTAGGAAGAGGGTATACTTACTAAATATTCTAGGTATACTTAATAGTAATATTCTAGAAAAAAATCCCTAATATTCTCGGGCTTAATAATACGTATAAAACTAACTACTTTAAAATATACTTCTTTAGGCTATAGGTTATACGGATTAAAAGAGTATAATAAACTTTGCCTTTAGCCTTATTAATACGGAAAAAAAGAAGGTATTTAATTAGCTTTATAGCCGTTTTAATAACCTTTATAAATAGGTTTACGCTCTAGAGCTAAAGGTTATAATAATAGATAATAAGAGGACTCTAAAGAACGCCCTTAATAATACCTTTCCTCGGTTATAATAATAACTATATATTTTTTATATTAATTTTAACGTTCGAGCGAGGATTTAAACACGCTAAAGAGTACCTAATACCTTTAATTAAGCTAATAATAACGTTATTAACAATACTACTAATAACGCCGCTAATAATACTATTAATAGCCCTACTTAATATAATACTACTTAAGAAGAGGCTAAGAATACTATTATTATACTATTACCGGTAGGCGAGGCTATAACTTATAAGGGTATATTCGCTATATAAAAAACGGTTATTTATACCTATATTGAAAAAGACTTCTTTATTAAGTAAAAGACCTTTATTAATACCTATTACCCGACCTAATATTAGGGTTTATAAAAAATCATAAGTAAGTAATTTTTGAGTAATTTTATAAAATTATATAGAGTATAGGGGTAAAATTACTTATAATTTGATTTTAAAAATGATTTTATAAAATTACTTATAGAAAATTACTTAAAATTATAAGTGATTTTAAAAATCATAAAAATTACTATAAAATTATAGTAAAATAATATTTTTTATAATATTATAAGTTTAAGTAAGTTTAAAGGCTATAAGTAATAGTTATAAGGAAAATATATACTCTTTTTAATTTTTAAAAAAACTATAAGAAATTAATAATAATACTTTTAGCCTTTAGGCTATATAATAAATACTAAAAAAATAGTCTTTAAAATATATATATATATAATACGTTTAGTTTTATAAATTATAGTATAAAAAGGGCTTTAAAAATCTAATAATAATAAAAATAGTTATTTTATTAGAAAAACCTAAATAAACTTAAGTAAAAAAACAAATAAAAAACTATTTAAAAATCCTCTTAGTTTTCTTCTTACTTTCTTTCCTTGTATTCTTTTTCTAAATCTAGTAAGGATTTCTTCTAGCTTTTGAGTAATATAAGCTTTTTAATAGTCTCTTAATTTAGCTAGCTTCGGGACCTAGTAATCAGGTTATTACTAATTAAGAAAGTACTTTCTATAGGTACTAAAGCTATAGAAATCAATAAATAGCAGCGGGCTAAAATAGCTAAAATAGGAAATCTTTCCTTATATTATCTTTAATAATCTAATATAAAATCCTAGAAATTAAATTAATTAGTAAAAAATAAGAATAATTATTAATAAAAGTATATACTTACCTTCTTTTTTAAAAGAGGCTCTATTAAATAGGCTATAAACTCCTCTTCTTTGGCTTCTTTATTAATTATTAAAAAGAAATTATCCGAATAGGTTAATTCTATAGGGCTAGGTACCCTAGAATTAGTAGTATTATTATTAATTTCCTCTTTTAAACTATAAAAAATTAGTAATTAAGTAAAATAGTATAAAAAAATTACTTACGTAAAATATTCTTCTTTAAAGTCTCTTATAAGGTCTTTCTCTATAGAGGGATAAAAATAAAGAAGCTAATTTTCTTTAAAATACGTTATTTTAAGTCGTGGATCTAAGAGAATACTAAAAAAGTAAAAATTAAAATCTTTATAGTTAAACCGGGTAATCGTCTCTAGAAAGTATTTATCCATCTTGATTTTCCCTTACTAAATACTATTTATAAAAATATTATAATAAATCGACTAATTAAAATATAATTAGTAGAAAAACTAAAGAAATTAATAGTAAAACTTACTAAACCTAAGCTAAGATTTGTATTTTTAGCTATAACCTAGTATTTAATTAATAAGTTGTTAAGCTTTTTATATATCTAATAGATATATAATAAAGCTTCTAATATCGTAATATAAAGTAAGCCTTAAAGTTTAACGGAAGGCTGTAAAAAAACTTCGAAGAGCTTTTTTAAGTCGGCTAAGACTTTCTATTTAGTATAAGTTATACTATTTTTTAAGCTCTTTATTAGCTAAGTTATTAATTATATACTAAATAGCCAGCTTTAAAAAATAGTTATTTCTAGTATAAAATAAATAGAGTTCTAGTATATAGTATTATCTAAAAGTAATAATTAGTATAAATATAAAATAATAAAAAAGGAATAAATACCTAAAGGAATTTTTTCTTTTTTAGTTTCCTCTAGGATTTCTCCTTAGTCTTTAGCTATTTAAAGCCCTTCTTTAAATAGCTTTTTAGGCTCTATAATATATTATAAAATTATTATAATTTTTCTTAGCTAATTTATAAGTACTAGAAAAATTAGTAAATTAGTTAAAAAATAGTAATTAATTACTTACTAGAAAAATTCGTATTTTTGCTTTAAATCTCTACGTTATTATCTTCTAAAGCTACCTTAGCGAGCAGGGGGGGGGGTTTTAGACAGAGGGTCTGAATAAATCTGTCGGTCGTTAACAGCTGTCGGACTAGTGTTAGGATTACCAAAAAAATTTAAACCGGTACTTTGCTTTACCTCTAGTACTTCCGGGAGTACTTTGTATTATTTTCTACGAGGTACTTTTATTTATACAGAGGTACGCGCTACGGCTACGGCTATAACTACGGCTACGGCTACGGCTACGGCTACGGCTACGGCTATAGCTATAGCTATGGCTACGATTATAGCTACGGCTACGGCTATAAGGAATACAAGACTATAAAAATCACACCTACGAGGAATCGAATCTATAACCTCTTTTATTTCTACCTAAACCTTAATAACTAAGCTACAAAGCTATGTTTGCTTTTTCTAGCTATGTTTCTAGATTATTAACCTACCTTCTTTTTCCTACCTTCTTTTTTCTACCTTCTTTTTCCTACCTTCTTTTTCCTACCTTCTTTTTCCTACCTTCTTTTTCCTACCTTTCTTTTTCCTACCTTTTTTTCCTACGTATAATATCTTTCTATAAATAGTAATAGATTTTTACAAATAATAATAGATTTTTATAAATAATAATAGATTTCTACAAATAATAATAGATTTCTATAAATAATAATAAATATCTATAAATAATAATAGATATTAATCCTTGGATAAGAAACGTGGGCTAATAGTAGTTTTAGCGTCGATAGCTAGATATACCTTTATATGCACTAGAACCTATAAACGGCTTCTTATTGGCTATTACCCCTCCTTACTAGCTGCTATAACCCGCTTGTTAGATGTTACTCTGGATAAATGCCTCTAGACTACCTGTCTAAAAACACCCCCCCGCCTACTAAGGTATTAAATTAGTATTAATATAGCTTAAAAGTAAGGAGTCGTTTATGCCGATAAAATACACGTTTTTAAAATATCTTATACTATTAAGTAAATAATATATACTATATAGCGTATATCGCCCCGGAATTCTTTATTTAGTAAGCCTTTATAAGCTTCTTTATAAGATACTATAAAAGTATTATTATTTCCGGTATTATCCCTTATAAAACTAATAAAGAATTAGTAAGTAAAAAGCTAGAATTCTAAAATAAGTAAAAACTTACCTAAAAATAATTAAATAATCTATAGCCGGATAAGAGCTAAGAGCTAATAATACTTCTTATAGAGTATAAACGCCTATATAGCGTTTAGAAAGCTTATAAAAGCCTAGAAGATTTAATTAGTACTTTTTAAATTAGTAAAAAACTAATAAAAAAGAAAACTTACTAATAAGTAAGTAATTTAACTAAAAATTACTAGAAATGTACGTTAGAATAATACCTATATAGGTATTCTAAGTATTAGAGGTCTAAATATTAAATATAAAGTTAAAAGACCCCTATTATTCGATATAGGTATTAAATTCGTTATTTAAAAAACTTTTTTTTTAGAAAATTTATTATTTAATAATTCTTTAAGTTTTACTAAATAGAGTTTTAGATAATCTCTAAATATAATTATTAATTAATAGCTAGAAAGGAAAATAAAAAGAAAAAAATAACTTATAGGTTATATATAAGTATTTTTATTATATTTATTAAATATAATACTAGAATAAATAAATACTAGGATTAATACTAAATAACTACTATATAATATATATATATACTATTTATAATAAATAAGGAATTATTATATAATTATATTATATAATTTTAAATATAGTTATTTCTTAACCTAGAAGAAGGATATAATTAAGAATATAATTATAAATATAAAGATAAAAGGAAGGAAAACTCTTTTCTTCTTCTCTTTTCTCCTTCCTTCCTAGGTAATAAATCGAGGAATAAATAACCAATAAATCCGATAACGATTCGATCTAAAGTACCGATTTCCCGATTAGGAAATACCTATCCTATCCAGCCGAATACCCGGATTCTATTTTATACTCGGTTATAAAGAATCTAAACTATCCCCTAAAACGTATAATACTTAAAACGCTATTATAAATTAACTAATATACTTATTAAAGTATAAAAATAGTCTCCGAAAGCGTTTATTTATAGGCTTTACGGAGTACTTTTAACGACCTTAATAAGTACTATAGTTCCTAAAATATTAAGTATAAAAAGAAAAGGTTTTTCCTATATATTAATAAATATATAATTTAATTACCTTTCCTCTTCTTTATTAAATTATTATTATTATTATTCTTTAATATAATTAATTATTCTACTATATAAACCTATTTTCTCCGCGCTTTCTTACTAATAATCCCTTTATTCTATTATCTAACTTCCTACGAAGTAATTAATAATCTATTATCTAAATAATTAAGAAGTATTATCCGACTTTCTATACTTATATAATAATAATTCCTCTTTTACTTCTAGAATACCTAATTTATAACTAAATACCTTACAAATAATACTAAAAGAAAGCCCTTCTTCTCTATAATACTATAATACTATTCTTTATCTAAATAATATCTTCTAAGACTTATTACAACTTTTTAAAGCTCTAGGGCTCGAAGAATTATTCTACTTAGGCCCTTCGAATAGAGTTAACTCTTATACGGGAAAAGCTTTTACTAGCCATATAATAAAAAGGCTATAATAAGGCCGAAGATACTATAGCCCTTTTAAGGCTTTATATAGAAAATAGGCCTTTAACCTAAATAAAGTATATTAAAAATATAAAATTAGCTTAGAATAACCTTAAAGATCTATATAATCCCTCGTCTTTTACCTCTAATTTTCTTTTTATAGGAGAATTATTTACTTCTTCGTATAAAAAAAGATAAATAGAGGTTTACCTTAATATAATAAAGTCCTCTTACGAGGAACTTCTTTTAAGGGATATTATAATCCCTAAAGTTATTATTATCTTACTAACCCTTTTTAGTTTAAAGGACGATTATACGGGGTTTATTACGAATATTACCTAGGCTTTATGAAATAATAAAAAAGTCTATAACCTCGATTCCTTATTTTCCTCTTTAATCGATAAGGAGAAAGGAAATAAGTCGAATAATATAAATAAGGTTTCTATAGCCTATAAAGGAAAGAAGCCTTATAAGGCTAAGAATGAATTTATTTTCTACCTAAATTATAAGAATAAAGGCTATAAGAAAAATAGCTATTAGTACCTTTACCTATAAAAAGCACCTTCTTAGTAGGAGGATAAGACCCCTTCCTAATAAAGACCTTTCTAAAAGGGAAAATAAAGGTTCTCTCCTTATTTAAGGAAAAAGGAGATAAAGGATTCTACGAATTTCTTTACGAATAAGAAGGAGAAAAACAAGGTAATTATCCTTATAAATACCCCTATTAGTCCTATATTATAGACTATTAAGAAATAACCTCTCTCTTCTTCTTCTTTTTGCCCTATAAATCAGGTACCTAGAATTCTTCCTATAAAGGAAAAAGAAGTCGAAGAAATTAAAGAAAAAGAAGACTCTCCTTCCGGATTAGAATACTAAATAAACGAAGAAGACGAAGAAGACCTTTGAATTCGAAGACATTAATATGGATATTATAGAGGTAAATTATAACCCCCTTCTTTCTTCTATAAATATAATAACTAATAATAAAAATATAGGATCTTTAGAAGGAATTTAGGACTTATATAATAATTATAATAGAATTTAGAAAATCAAATAAAGGATTTAGGATTTAAAGATCTTCTTTATCTCTTATTATAAAAATACCCCCTCCCTTTATAATACGGGAGTAATAAAGTATATTATATATAATAAAGACCTTCTTCGTAATTATCGTACTATAGATATAGAAGTATAATAGGGAAAGGCAAGTATAATCCTTATAAGAGGAGCTAGAAATATTATTTTTTAGTTTAAAAATAATAAATAATACTATAAAATTAATAATGTATTTTATATACCTAAAGTAGGTATAAATATTATAAGTTAATCCTGCTTTTCTAAAATATACATAGTTATAAATAATAAAAATATATAGCTATTTAATAAAGGAAAAGAAATAGCTAAAGAAAATATATATAATAAATTGTATTATATTCCTCTTTTAATTACTAAAGGAAATAAAAATATAAGGAATACTATACTAAATACTAAGTTAAATAAAAACGTTAACTTATATCTTTAGTATAAAAGACTTAGCTATATTAATTATAGAACATTAATAAAGCTATTATAAAGTAAGGATAAAAATATTACTTTTAACTACTTAACTATTAAGTAAAGAAAATAATATAAAGAATATATAGAAGCTAAATTAACTAATAAAATAAATAAGAAAGCCTCTAAAAAGAAATATATATACTTAGAAAAAATAAGTATAGATATCTAGGGGCTAATTAAAATACTAACTTATAATAAATATAGCTATTTTATTACCTTTCTAGATACCTATTCTAGATATTTAAAAATAGCTTTAATTAAAAATAAAAACGCTACTTTATAAGAATTTATTAACTATAAAATAAGAGTAGAAAATAATAATAATAATATAAAGATAAAACAAGTATTTATAGATAATACAAAGGAGTTTATATATAATATAAGGAACTATTATATTAAATAAGGTATTATTTTAATTACTAGCCCTCTAAATACTAAAGAGCCTAATAGAAAAATAGAGAGAATAAATCGTACTTTATTAAATAAAGTCAGGGCTATTATTTATAGAGCTAATTTACCTTACTACCTATAGGAAGAAGCTATATTAATAGCTACTTATTTATATAATAGGTTTTTATATACCTATTTAGGCTATAAATATTCTATAGAAATTAAAAATAATATAACTACTACTTAAGAAGACTTGGATAAAATTAAAATCTTTAGTAGTATTATATACTATAAAAATAAAAATCCAGATATAAAACTAGATCTTAGAGTAAATAAAGGAGTTATAATAAGCTACCTTAATAATGCTTATAAGATATAGGATTTTAGTAAAAAGAATATAATAGTTTCTAGAGATATAGTAATTCTAGAAAATAAATTCGTAGAAAATAATAAAGATAAATAAAATATATAATTGGATTTTATTATATTACCTTCTATAATATAGTTTATAACATTTAGTTATAATAATAAAGAAGATAGAATAATTTAAGATTAAGTAAATAAATAAATATAAGAAGAAATTCAAGAAAATAATAATAATAATAATACTAATAATACAAATAATAATAATAATAGTATAAAATTAATATAAGGAAAGAATCTGCCTTCTATAGAAGTAAGGATACCTAAAAAGCCTATAGAAGATATAGAAGAATATAAAGAATTCCCTAAAATTAACTATATATTAAATAATAGTAAAAGAGAAGTTATTTTAAATATACTAGTAAATCCAGATCTATTAGAGCTAACTACGTTAAAATAGGCTATAAAAAGCCCTAATTATAACGAGTAGAATAAAGCTATAAAAATAAAAATAGATAAATTAATAAATTAAGAAACTTAGGATATTATAAAGGTACCTAAAGATAGGAAGCCTTTAGGTCTTTAGGCTAAAGAAAGATAATAATAATAATATAAAGAAATACAAAGCCCGCTTTATAGTATAAGGTTTTAACTAGGTTTATAGCTTAAATTACTTAGAAACATTCTTAACTATAGCTAGGCTTAAAAGTATTAAAATACTATTATTAATAGCTTTATATAGTAATATAATAATAAAGTAATATAATATAAAGAATACCTTTATATACGCTAAAGTAAATATAGATATATACGTAAAATTCTTAGCCGAATTCAAAGAATATATAATAGAGGATTATTATAATAAAAATAAAGGAAAATTCCCTTTAAATTAGAAGATTCTATATAAGCAAAATAAGCTTATAATTAAGTTAAGAATAGTATTATACGGCCTTAAATAAAGCCCGAAGCTATAGTATAATTATTTATCCTCTACTCTTAAAAAATAGGGATTTTACCCCCTTATTTTAGATAAGGGAGTATTTATAAATAAAAAGCTAGAAATAGCCTTAGTTATATACGTTAACGATATTCTAGTAGCCGCTAAAAATAATAATATTATTACTCTAGTATTATAAAGATAATATAAAGATCTAAAAATACAAGATCTTAGCTATCTTAAAGACTTTTTAGGAATATATATACAATTTAATAGGGCTAATAATATATTAAATATAACCTAAGAGAAGTATACTAGAAATAAGCTTAAAGAATTAAATAAAGAAAATATTACTTATCGGGATTAGGGAAAGCTTTATATACAAGGAGAGGGAATAAAGATAAAGAGTACGGGGATAAATACTTTATATAAAATTAGGGTAAGCTCTATATAATTATTATCTCTAACTCTCTATCTATAGTACTATTAATCTAACTACTTATATATAAATCCTCCTTCTAATCTAGAATATTAAAAAAGAAGAGAAGAGCTTCTTAATAATTCTATTATAATCTATTATCTTCTCGTAGGGTTATATAGGATAACCGAAGGGTCGTATAACAAGGCCGAGGGAATCTATAGAATCTACGAGATAACTCTAAGTCGTATAATTAAGTAGTTATTATAAAGGTAAAGACTATAATATAATATAAATCGCCGGATTTAGCGATTCTTCGTATTAAGGGATTATAAGGTCTAAAAGTAGATTTATTATATAATTATAGGGACTATTATAAAGGTTATTATACCTTATATAGGCAGCTATACTAAATATACCCCCCTAGGAGTAATTATAGCGGCTCCTACTATATATATATATTATATACTAGCCTTACTAAATAAAAGGCTATATAGAAACGAGACCGAGTTATTAAATAAAGCGGGTAAAGAGCTAGCCTAGTAGTACCTTAGTTAGTCTATTGGCGATTATATAGTTCGTATTAATATAAGTTATATTAAAGTAATCCTCGAAGAATACTTACTATACCTAGGCGTTATAAACGTCGATATACTTAAGGGTAGTCTTAATCCGGGGTATATTTATTATAACGAGTCGAATCGTTTACTTATTATTATACTCAATTATTAGCTTCTAGTCGAGCTATAGATTAATCTACTAAAAAAGGCGGAAGAGGTTAATAGTCTCCTTAGCGGCTTAGGTAAATATAAGGAGCTTTACCTTTATAGATAAAGTCGTAATTATTACCTACTTATTTATTATCTACTAAATAGGGCTATTAAATAGCTTAATAAGGTATCCTTAGCTTAACTTACGGCTATCTAGGTTATTTACGAAGGCTATATCTAAGGTAATTTAGATTTCCTTATTATAATACTATATATTAATATTTACCGAATCTCCTAAAAACTTAATAACGAGGAATCTAGTTATATATAGGTACTAGATTATTTAATTAATAACCTAAGCGTATTTTACTATTAGATTATATAAGTACTTGCTAAGTTTACTATAGGTAAAGAAGATATTAGGTTAAGTAGTATTAGCTATAAAATTAATATATCTAAGCCTTTTTTAATAGGTAAGGATTTATTATAGCGAGGCCTATTCGGTTACCTTTTATAACTAGTTACTAGGAAACGGGTTGCCTTTATAGGAGTTACTCTTTATAATATTAAACTAAGTAATAACCTATTCGATATAGACTACCTAGTTAAGCTAAGTATATTATTATTATTAGTCCCTAATAATATAAATACTAAAGTACTATTTAATCTCTCTAAGCTATATAAGTTCGTATATACTTAAGAGTCTTTAAATAAAGTCTTTAATATTATCTTTATAGTCTTTCCTAAATAGGATTATAATATTATCTATAAAGAAAAAGACTAGAAAGTTAGTATAGACTATAATATAGGGCTTATCCGCGTACTTTTAGAGTCCTAACTTAGTTATTATAATAGTAAACTTATATTACTATAAGGCTAGGGATTATCGAAGGCTATATAATACCCTCTTTAAGCGTAGGACCTATCCCTACCTTTTAAAGCCTTTAGGGTATTCGATATATACTATCTTATCGATTTTTACGTTAACGAAGGTATTTACCGCGTTTAATTAAGCGTACTCTAGGTCGAATTTCGTTATTAGGGCTATTATAAGCCTAAAGTTATAAGCTATTAGTATTATTACGTATATATTTTTATCGGATAATTATTATAAGTCTCCTCGAATATATAGGTAGGACTTATATTTAGCTAAGTACCTATCTTTATTAAATTTATACTAGAAAGCCTATATAAGAAGGAGGGCTCTCCCGTATTCGGGAAGTATTTAATTACGATAGAGTAATTCGAATATATTTTTATCGATTAGCTTTTAAAATTCTTTATTAATAGTCTTTTTAAACTTATCCCTAAATAAATAACCTATTATATCTTTCTAATTATACGGAGTAGGTAAAATAGTACTTTAATAAGGTTACGTTTTTTATAAGTCGAATACTATTATATAAAACGCTATTATATAATCGATCCTTATATAGTTTTTATAATCCTTTAGGTTTATAAGTATAGGGATTTAGACTTTAAATCGTACCTAGTAGTCTTCTTTTTATTAAACCTACTAGGTATTAGTTATTTCTAGTTTAGGGGTTAAAGGACCCTAAGTCTCGATAGTATACTCCCGTATTATTCGGGGAATATCGGCCGATTCTTCGGTATTTCCGGTATTTCCCTAGGGCTCCTCCTAAAGCTCCTTAGAGTTATCGGCTATAATTATATTTATTTAATCTAATAGTTCTAGGGCTATATTTACGAATCTATAAATTCCTATAACTACGAGATTATCTACTATAGCTAAGGAGTCTAGGTTTTTAATATTATTAATATACTCTAGGAAGTAGATAGTATCCTCGGTTTTATATAATTGTTTATTATTATCCTTATAGAATTATACTTTATTAAACGTTATATCTCTAATCCTTCTAACTTCGTATTTAGCTAAGATTTAAATCCTAAAAATATTATTAGAATTATAACCTATAAAGTAGTCTTTTTTAGTATAGGGTTTTATTTATAAGTCCTATTATTAGATTAATTATTAAACTTATTTTATAAGAGGGTATATAAAGTACTTATATACCTATAAGTATAATATATTAATAGTATAACTTATTTATTCCTTACCCTAGTCCTTAAGCTAATCGTATAATTTATTAAGTAGTATAAACTATTTAATCGACCTATTTAGAGTCCTATTATAAATATAGGTTATTACTTTCTAGATTTCTAACTATAATAACTTCGGAAGGTTAGCTCTAATTCTTATAGCTCTAGCCTTCGTTTCTACTACCCCCCTAGTACGCTTAGCGGGGCTATTCTAGGTAGAGGTATAGGGTACTATAGTTTTGTTTTAAATACTATTACGTTTAACCTATTTATTATAGCCTAATTATAACCTATAGTCGTTATTATAATAAAGGACTATGACTTCGAGGTCGAATTATCTTTTAATAAATATCGTAAAAACCTTTAATATATAGACTAATATCGTTATTATAGTATTAGCGAGTAGGAAGTAAAACGTAACCTTTATATAGTCGTCGATAGCTATAAGCGCTATTATCTTCCTATTATATAAAGTATTATATAGGAAAAGGTTAAAATAGAGTCTTTAAAAGGGTCGTTTTACCTTAGAAGATAGAGGAGTCCTCTTAATTAAATACTTTGCTTTTACGAGGGAATATAGCTTATAGTTAATAGTAAGAGGGGTATCCTTAACCCCTATAATCTATTTAAGGGTAATAGCTCCTAGATAGCTAAATCGTTAATAAAGGACTATTAGGCTAGGGTTATTATTATCTTTATTTTTATTCTCGTTATTATCTAATACTATTATAGCTATAGTAGCTATAAGTAGTATATAGTTATTTTTATAATAATATAATACGGCTTACTTATATATAGTTATTATCTAATATACTTATTATCTATTAATATATATAATCCTATCGAGAAGGCTTTAATTAATCTAGGCCTTATAAAGTCGGTAGCCTAATACTATATTATAATAAAAATCGGGAATATATAGAACGTTAGTAAGCTTCTAGGTATTCCCTTTCTCGATAGGGAATTCTATAATCCCTTTTCCTAAGAAAGGGAGAAAGCTAGATCCCGAAAGGACTTAAAAGGGCTTTACTAGGGGCGTATATTTAATAAAAAGTAAAAGTTCGTAGAATATATAATCGTTAGCCCCTATATTTATAATAATTAATTTCTAAAGGGGATAAGCCCTAGGATTTATTTAATTAATAGGCCCTATATTAACTATAAAGGCTATTATAACCGCTAAAACTATAGGGATATTTTCCTTCTTCTTATCTTTAATCTAGTTAGTAATAACGATTAATTTTTCTACTAAGTCCTTAAGGTAAGGTCGTTTTTTAATAAGAGCCTTTATCTTCTTAATAATATTAGAATTAGGCTTTTATCCTATTAGCCTAATACCCTTGTTCTAGTAGAAGCAGTTACTAAAGAAGTAGGACTTTCTATATACGTATTATAGCTTTAGCCTATTACTACTCTCTCCCTTCTACGTAGTAAGGGTAGTTAGCGTATACTACTAGGGTAGTTTTAATAAAAGGGTAACTTTCTTAAACTAATTATTAATTTCGTATCCGTTAGGGATAATAGGTTCGGCGATAGTATTATTATTTATAAGTTCTTTAATCCTATTCGTTTAATAATTATAAAATTCGGGGTTAACCTCCTTAATAGTATTAATAAATACTATCGTAGGTCGAATCCTATTACTATTAGGGAGTAATTTAAGGCTAATCTCGGTTAAGGCCTTCTAGTACTTTAAGACCTAAAAGGTAATCTTTATTTTATTAGGAGCCTTTAGTACCTTATTATATTAATTAAATACTTTATATTATTTAATCTATACTAAGAGCTTAATATAGTTATATAAAGTCTAAAGTTCTATAACTACGTTACTCTTATAGGTAATAGAGTTATAATATATACTACTAGTTTTTACGATAAACTCCTAGATTTTCGTAAGTACTTTTATTTTAGTTTTATAGGTAGTAAGTCTATATTTATACGTCGAGACTTAAATCTCGTACGCCTTAATAGTATTATTAATAATTACCTAAATAATCTATTTATTTAAGAGCTCTAGTAGTACTATAGGCTTAACTAGGGGAACTCGGTTTATTACTTTAGGGTCGATATAAACCTAAAGGTTGTATAGTTTAGTATATTTCTTAATAATACTAATCTACTTTTTCTAGTTATTAGGCCCCCTAAGGGTAATAAAAGTATTAAGGGTATTATTATTTAATATTTTTATACCTTCGATCTACGTTTATAAGCTTTAATTAAAAGGTTCTAGGGTTTTATTTATTTTTATACTAGCTTTAGGTTTACCTTTATTATATTATTATTTTATTAGTTATAAGTAGGCTTTAGATCTATTATATAACTATATAAGTCCTTATTAAAAGGAAATAAGGTTTCTCCTTATAAGAAGGAGCTTAATTTAATATAATTAAGAGGTTTCTCTATTATATAAAAAGGGTTATTCCCTATAAAAAGGGATTTAAAAGATAATTTAGGGTTTCTTAATTAGAAGAAAGGTTATTTTAGGGTTCTAATTAATTTTTTAAATACTTATTACTTTATAAATACCTTTAAACGAATCGTTAAGAGCTTAGTAAGCCGGGCTTATAACTATTAGGATTAGGGAAAGCCTTATATATAAGGAGAGGAAATAAAAATAAAGAGTATAAGGATAAATACTTTATATAAAGTTAGGGTAAGCTCTATATAATTATTATTTTTAACTCTCTATCTATAGTACTACTAATCTAACTACTTATATATAAATCCTCCTTCTAATCTAGAATATAGAAGAAGAAGAGAAGAGCTTCCTAACGATTCTACTATAATCTATTATTTTCTTATAGGGTTGTACGGGATAACCGAAGGGTCGTACGGCGAGGCCGAAGGAATCTATAGAATCTATAAGATAACTCTAAGTCGTATAATTAAGTAGTTATTATAAAGGTAAAGACTATAATATAATATAAATCGCCGGATCTAGCGATTCTTCGTATTAAGGGATTATAAGGTCCGAAAGTAGATCTATTATATAACTATAGGGACTATTATAAAGGTTATTATACCTTGTATAGGCAGCTGTGCTTAATATTACTTATTTAGATATACCTAGTAAACCGAGAATTAAATTAAAAAAAGTAATTATAATACCTAATAAAGATATTATATTATAATACTAGAAAGAAATAGGTTCTTTATTATACCTAGCCTTATAAATAAGACCTAATATACTATATTTAGTTATATCTTATACTAGATTTGCTTCTAAACCTGATAATATATATATTTTAGCTTTTAATACTATATAGAAATACTTAAATAAATTCCCTAGTAAATTTATTACTTATAAAGAAAATATACCTTAGAATATATACGGTATAAAGGGATTTTTAAATACTAGTTAGGCTTCTAATTTAATAGAAAGAAAGAGTATTTCTAGCTATTGTTTTTATATATATAATAATATTATTAGCTAGGCTTCTAGTAAATAAAAATCAATAGTACTTTCTAGTATAAAAGCTGAATTTATAGGACTTAGGGAGGCTAATAAAGAAGCCTTATACTTAAATAGATTATTTACTATAATAAATCAAGGCTTAGATATTAAAATAACTAGAAATATACTTATCCTATTAATAGATAAAATAGGAGCTTTAAAATTAGCTGAAAATCCTGAATTTTATAAGACGTCTAAATATATAGACCTAGCCTACTTTTATTTAAGGGCTAATTTAAGGTAAAAGAAAATAAGAATATATTATATTAAAAGTAAAGATAATATAGTACCTTATTTTAACTTCTCTTATTAATAGGCTAGAATTGCTTATTAGCCTTCTCTATCTACTTTACGCTTAAAAACTATTATTTAAAGTTATTAGGGATATATATCCTCTATTATAGGGTTATCGGGCAATACCCTATCCTCCGGGGTACCGATAGTAGTTAACGAGGGCCCTCGTAGCCTTAGTTAGTCTAATTAGTACCTAGGAGTAGGCTAGGGGTAGTTTAACCCAATATTATAGAGTTCTTAATTAGGGGTAGAAGGGGATAATAATAGGATACTAGCTAATACCGACCTTAAGTATATATATAATAAATTAGCTAAGATTATACCCTAATTACTTTTTTAATACGTATAGCGCGTTATAAATACGCTATTAATAAGGCTCTAGGATTAACCGGACCTAAAGCCTACCCCTATTAAGCTACCGGACTCTATTATTATAATAATCGAATATACTATCGAAACCGCTATTTTTCGAGCTTTTAAGTATACGCCGAATCCCTTTATAGCTAAGCCTACTTAAGTAGGAGTCCTTACTAGCTCTAGCCCTACCTAGGTAATAATTACTAAGTCTATCCCTCGTTATATAAACCGTAAAATTATAGTCTTTATAAAGGGTATTACTATTAAAAACGGAATAATAGCCCTTATACTAAAGGAGATAATAGGCGTAATAAATCGAGCCCTAAAATATAAAGTACTTATTACTACTAAAAGACTTTTAAGTAGTAATATAATAATTACCTTTAACCCGGATAAGAAATAATATACTAAGAAGGATAATTAAATCCTAATAGTCTTTAGAAATAGAATAACTAGGAATAGGTATACCTTTATTATTATTATAAAGGGAGTCTATACCTCCCTTATTCTCGGGGATAGGAAGACTTTCCTATAGAGTATTCGTACGATAAATAAGTTTAACGTTTTAAAAGCCTGAGCTTTATAGCCTAGGATTAAAATAGCCCTTTATATAGCGGTTATCCTAGGGATAATAATTATCGAGAAAGCTAATTAATTTTACGCTAATAGGTTAATTCTAAATACTAAAATTACTAAGTACGAATTATACGATAATTTATAGTACTATTAGTATTATTAGTTTAATTCTATTATAAAGTATTATAAGTCGATAGCCTATTATAACCTATACGGGGTAGCCTTTTATCTAAATAAGGGTAAGGATAAGTACCCTTCGTAATTAGGCGAAAAGCTAAAATACTATATCCTAGTAGGCTTTACTAATAATATAAATATCCTTAGTATTAGGTATACTAGGGCCTAGGCCCTATACTAGCTCGAACGCGTATAGGAGGTTTATAAAACGTAAATAGTAGAATAAAAAATATCCTTTTAGCTAGTAAAAAGCGAACTTATTTACTTTATAAAATTAAAGTAGGCTAATATAATAAAGCTTTACTTTAGTATTAACTCTATTTAGCCTATAGAATTAGCCTATTTCTTAGGGGTTTAGATTTACTAGAAGCTATAATAGTATACTTACTTTAAATAGATTATAATTAAACTTAAAAGGTAATTACTAACCCTTATTAGGCTAATTACTTTTATATAGGGTTATACCCTAATTTAAGTAAGGGAAATATATACGAAGGTTATCTACTTAGCTATAGCCTTCGGATATATTAATTATTTATAGCTAATACCCCTCCGAGAGCCTTTATAAAGTACCCTTAATAAGGACTTTACTAAAACCTAGAATAAATACTTATAAATAATTATAAGTACATATAAGGCTACCCTAGTATACTACCTCGAGGCTAAGGTATATATTCCCCCTATTAACCTTTATTTAACGTATTAAATAATCTATACCTATTATTACCTTAAGACTATTAGGCTTTTATTTAAGATTAGGAGTACCTCCGCTAAAACCTAGAGGTCCTCTTACTATTATTATAATCGTATATATTAATTATAGCCGATAAAGACTATAATACTTAGAACTATTATTATTCTTATTCGTTTTTTAGGTTAGTATTAATACTATAAAGAACGCCTCTAAGTAGACTCTAAGCCTCCTTAAGAAACGTTTATACGAGGAATAACTCTATTATTAATCGGTCGTAAAAAGTAGGATTAAAAAGGATAAATAATCCTATAATTATTTAATAAATACCCTACCCCTATTCTAACCTAGTATTACCTTTTATATTTATAAAAACCTTTTAAAGTTTTTTAACTTAGCCCTTATTTAGCTTTATACTAAATAAATTAGCCTTAACTAATTCTTATAAATATATAGGGTCCCCGAGGTAATTTCTCCTAAATATAGTTATAGTATAGGGAATAAAACCCTAATTTATATCTTCCTTTACTATCCCCTTACTACCCTTAACTAGCCCCTTTATAACTCGAGTAGCCTTCTTATTCGGGATAACTAGGATTATACTAGGGCTTTTAACTAGTTTTATAATATTATTATCCTAATTAAATAATTCTTCTTACTTTATAGACTATATTAATTTAATCTTATACTTAAGCTTTATTAGGGTAATAATAATATTAATTCCTCTACTCTAACCCTATTTAAAGGGGGTATATACTATTAATAATTATAAAGACTATAGTATTATTATTTATTTATAACTATAACCCTACTCTTTTTTCTAGGATAATTATAATTATACTTTCCCCTATAATTAAATACTATTAGAGTAGGAGTTCTTAACTCCTACTTAGCCTCCTTTAGCTTAGGATTACCTATAATACTAGGTATTATAAGCCCCTTAATAAGCCCTACTCTAATACTACCCTTTTTTACCCTAAACCTTTATCCTTTATTATATTTCTCTTAAATAGGCTTATATACTTCCTTTTCCTAATCCTAAGCGCCTTTAGGGTAAGTACTATACTATAATAACCTAGTTTATATTTTAAATAGTATAGAATTTTTATAAACTTAAGAGTATTATATTCGGCTATACTAGTATTATTATTAATATTTTCTAGGAAGTCGACTATACGCTAGAATTATTCCTCTATATTATCTACCCTATTTAGTATTTATTCTATAAAATTCAAGGACTAGGTATTATATAGCCTTTACTCCTAAGCTTAAGCCTAAATCGCTATTATAATTACCTTATTATTAGATAAACTAGTTATTACCTCTAAAATAGAGTTTTTAGCCTTAGTTATAGCTAGAATTTTATATAAAGTAAGGACTATCCCCTAGGTAATAACGGTTATACGGTTAGTTTAATTACTAGTATTCTTTACCCTAGTATAAGCCTCCTTAACCTTTTCGATTAACTTTTTCTATTATTCTAAATTAGCTTTTTCTTCCCTAGAATAGTATAAGTATAATACCTTAATAGTATTTTTATAATTATAGCCCTTTTTATAGTAAAGGGCTATTATTACCCTAACTATCTTAGTTAACTCCTTATCCTTAATTAGGCTATATTTCTAGCAAGTATTATAGTACTAAATATTACTATTAATAATAATAACTACTCTAGATATTAATAATAATAGTATAATCTTAGGATAAGTACTTATTCTTTTATACTTAGTAGAGCTTACTATATCGAATTAATTAAGTTAGGTATTACTAGTAGGTAATATTATAGGGGTAGTCTTTAGTAATAACTAGGAGGGTTATTTATAACTATTTAATTATTAATTAATCCCTTCTTACTAGCCTTTACTAAAGGGTACTTACTTTTAATTAATTTATTATTACTTATAATAGGAGTAACCGTATTAGTAAAAGGGGGCTTACCCCCCTTCTTATACCCCTATAGGGGTTAGGTTATTAATTATATAATAGTAGAATTCTTACCGCCTAAAGGGGGTATATACCTATATACTATATAAGTATATATTAGCCTTTATATAAGTATATACCTAGGTATATACCCCCTTAGGTAGTATATACTAATATAATCGGGGGTATATACCCTCTTATAAAGGACCTATACCCCCTTTTCCCTTTTTCTTAGTATAATTTCGAATTATTAGCTTTACCTTTTAACTCGTTAAGTTCTTAGCCCTACTATCGGGATTAGGGAAAGCTTTATATACAAGGAGAGGGAATAAAGATAGAGAGTACGGGGATAAATACTTTATATAAGGTTAAGATAAGCTCTATATAATTATTATCTCTAACTCTCTATTTATAGTACTACTAATCTAACTACTTATATATAAATACTTCTTCTAATCTAGAACGTAGAAAAAGAAGAGAAAAGCTTTTTAATAATTCTACTATAATCTATTATCTTCTTATAGGATCTTATAGAGTAACCGAATAATTGTATAACGTAGCTAAGGGAGTCTATAGAATCTATAAGATAATCCTAAATCGTATAATTAAATAATTATTAAGAAGGTAAAGACTATAATATAAAGTAAATCGCCGGATCCGGCGATTCCTCGTATTAAGGGATTATAAAGTTTAAAAGTAGATTTATTATATAACTATAAGGACTATTATAAAGGCTATTATACCTTATATAAGCTATTATACTTAATATACCCCCCTAGGAGTAATTATAGCGGCTTCTACCGTATTATTCTTAGTATACTAGCGTTATTAGATAAGAGGCTATACTAAGACGAGGCCGAGTTAATAAATAAAGCGGGTAAAGGTCTAGCCTAGTAAGGCTTTAGTTAATCTATTAGCGATTATATAGTTTATATTAATATAGGTTATTTTAAAGTAATCCTCGAAGAATACTTATTATACCTAGGTATTATAAACGTTAATATACTTAAGGGCGGTTTTAATCCGGGGTATATTAATAGTAATAAGTTAAATCGTTTATTTATTATTATACTCGATTATTAGCTTTTAATTAAGCTAAAGATTAATCTACTAAAAGAGGCAAAAGAGGTTAATAGTTTCTTTTACGGCTTAAGTAAACGTAAGGAGCTCTACTTCTATTAATAAGGTTATAACTATAGCCTACTTATTTACTACCTACTAAATAAGGCTATTAAATAGCTTAATAAGGTATTCTTAGCTTAATTTATAGCTATTTAGGTTATTTACGAAAGCCGCGTTAAAGGTAATTTAGATTTCCTCGTTATAATACTATATATTAATATTTACCGAATCCCCTAAGAACTCGATAGCGAGGAATCTAGTTATATATAAGTACTAGATTATTTAATTAGTAATCTAAGCGTATTTAGCTATTAGATTATATAAATACTTGCTAAGTTTACTATAGGTAAAGGAGATATTAGGTCGGGTAGTATTAGCTATAAAATTAATATATTTAAGCCTTTTTTAATAGGTAAGGACTTATTATAATAAGGCTTATTTAATTACTTTCTATAGCTAATTATCAGGAAACGGGTTACCTTTATATAAGTTACCCTTTATAATATTAAACTAGATAATAATCTATTTAATATAGGCTACTTAGTTAAGCTAAGTATATTATTATTATTAGTCCTTAATAATATAAATACTAAGGTACTATTTAATCTCTCTAAGCTATATAAGTTCGTATATACTCGAGAGTTATTAGATAAAGTCTTTAATATTATCCTTATACTCTTTTCTAAATAGGATAATAATATTTTTAATAAAGAAGAAGACTAGAATATTAGCGTAAATTATAATATAAGGCTCGTCTATATACTTTTATAATCCTAATTTCATTATAATAATAGTAAATTTATATTACTAAAGTACTAGGGAATAATAAAGGCTATAAAAGGCTTTTTTTAAATATAGAACTTATCCCTATTATCTAAAACCTTTAGGGTATTTAATATATACTATTTTATCGATTTTAGCGTTTATAAACGTATTAATAGCATTTAACTAAATATATTCTAGGTTAAACTTAGTTATTAATACTATTATAAACCTAAAGTTATATATAGTAAGTATAATAGTATAGGTATCCTTATTTAAAGGCTATTATAAATCTCCTCGAATATATAATTAGGACTTATACTTTACTAGGTATTTATCCTTATTAAATTTATACTAAAAAGCCTATATAAAAAGTAAGGCTCTTTTATACTTAGAAAGTATTTAATCTTATTAGAAAGGCTTAAATATATCTTTATCGATAAGCTTTTAGAATTCTAATTTAGCTATTACTTTAAATTCATCCTTAAAGGGATATATAATAAGGTCCTTCTAATTATATAATACTAGTAGGATTATACTTTAGTATAATTAATACTTCTAAATTTTAAATACTATTATATAAAATACTATTATATAATTAATCCCTATATAGTCTTTATAATCCTCTAGGTTTATAGGCGTAGGGATTTAAACTTCGAATCGTACCTAGTAGTTTTTTTTCTATTAAACCTACTAGGTATTAATTATCTTTAGTTTAGGGGTTAAAGGATCCTAAGTCTTAATAGTATATTCCTATATTATTTAGGGAATATCGGCCGATTTTTTAGCGTTTCCGGTATTTTCCTAGGGCTTTTATCGGTTAGGCATCTTTATCGCCCTACCGAATATAGCGGGTTAATACGCTACGACGTTCACGTATAACTATACCTAGCGATCCCGTACGTACGTATAATATAATAGTAATATACTAATTAAATAATAGAGGGATAAAGCACCCTTACTAATAGTAGTCCTTACTAAGTATACTTTTACTTTAGTCCTAAATACTTATCTTCTCTATCTAATATACGAATAAGACTTAATATTTATATATAAGATTCCCCTATTCCTATCCTTCGGAATCGAGTTAATATCGATCCGACTTTATATTAGAATCGCGAGGAATTTATACCGATATTTAACTAGAGTTATACGGTATTATACCTTCTATTTAAACTCCTATCTAAGATTCTATTAATCCGTCTAAATCGTTATACGAGTATTCCGATACTAGTAACTTTTCTTTTTATAGTTAAATAGAGAGGTAATACGGATTATTATTATATCCCTAAGTACTTTCTTATCTAGGTCTAGAGGTTTAGTCGAATAAAAAACTAATTCGGATTTAACTTAAATAGGTTCTTCCTAGCGTATATTACTTCGTTATATTATATATCTACGAGTACGATATTTAATCGTATTATATATCCCTAGGATATATTATTTTATTATATCGTATATCCTAGGGACTTAGGTCGAAAACGCGTCGAAATTATTTTAAAGTCGCGTTAAACTTATATTAAAATTAGGTCGAAAATATAATTAGATCTTATACCCCTAGTACTATTTCTCTTTATACGAAGGGTCGTATATCCGCGAGAACGAAAGATAAAGAAGAGAAAAACGAAAAATAAGGTTAAAAAACGTAGGTAAAAAATAAGTAGAAAAATCGAGAAAAGAAATAAAAAGACTAAATCGAGTTAAAAGGGGTAAAAAAAATTCTATAAGTATACTAAATAATACGTAATAGGGCGGGGTAAATAGCTAAAGCTCTAGCCTTATATAACCCTATAAGGTTTATAACCCTATACGAGAAATTCTCCGAAATCGTTTCTTTTTCCTCTTCCTACTATTACTATTACTATTATTATTATCTTCTTCCTTAACGTAAGTTTAAGCCGATTTTATTATAATTTCGAGTTAAATTCGAGTAAGAATTAAGCTAATATCGAATAGAAATCGAACTATAGTAAATATACGCTTATCTCGAGGTACGATAACCCCCGTAATACTATTTTTATCGACTCGGGGTAGCTATAGTAGTAATAGTAAACGTAGTAAATACGGTAATAGTAATAGTATTAATTATAATAATAATAGTAGTATTAGTATTAATAGTAGTAGTAATAATAATAATAGCGATAATAATAATAACGATAAGCTTAACCTCGTCCTTTTCCCCCCTCCTTATTATAATAAGTTACTACTTATCTTAACCCTATTATTATATTATCTAAGGCTTATCTTTAGTTTATCTAGGAATTATCCTAGAATAAGCTAGGGATAAGTATAAACTTAGAATAAAATAATATCGAAGTTAAGTCGATATTAGCTAGGTTTTAAGTTAATATTATACTAACTTCTAGTTAATCTAGCCCTTACCTTTACCTTTACTTATAGGTATAATACCTCTACTTCTAATCGGGCTTTTTCTCCTTCTCCTCCTACTTTATTAACGCCTTATACGTCTTAATTCTCGACCCTAGCCCCCGCTATACTAACCCCCGCCCCTCCCCCCTTAACGCTATTATCTACTCGTCGGCGTACTATAGTTCGGGGGATAGTCTATCGGGCTATCCTATACTAATCGTACGTTAATAAATTATCGGAATAGCCTCCTTTAACTAATACGTATTAGGTATAAGTATTAACTAAGGTAAAGGCCTATTACCCGTATAAAAAGGGGGGAAAGCGTTATAATATAGTATAAACTCCTCCTTAAGTATATAGAACTTATAAGATTATTAGCTAATTTCGAGGATATAAACCCTTATATTAATTATATTTACTATAACCGCCCTTACCGAGTTCGTTTTTATAAACTACTAGCTAGTTAAGGGGTAAAAGGACGAGGTATATTTAATCTTACTTTAATATTTTATCGAACTCGATTCGAAGTTATATTAAGCTTAAGCTAATATCGTATAGTATTCGAATATAGCTTATCCTATATTAAAGGCTTATTAGGATACTTATAATAATTATTTATAATTTTTCTTTTATTTTTACTATTTTTCCTTTATTTTTCCTTTATTTTTTCTTTTATTTATTTTTCCTTTTTACTTTCTATTCGAATATACCCTTTTTATACGTTTAAAAGTCTATAAATTCGTAAAATTAATATCGTAGTTATTAAGTAAAAACGTATTTTACGAAATAAGTATAGTCGAAACTAATTCGAATAGGAGTTAACTTTAGATTAAAGTTAAATCGACTTTAAGCGTATATCGAAAAAGAATCGAAAGGAAATTAAGTCGAAATCGATAAAAACTCTAATTAAAACTAGAGAAAAGCCGATTCGAAGAAAAGAATAAATAGTATTAACTTATAGTAGGTATTTACTAAGTATTATAAAACTATTTTATCGAAATCGAACTAAATACTAGTAAAAGTATATCCGAAAATTATCGAAAATAGTTATAGCTTTTAGGATCCTATAGAGTATATAACTTCTATTATTTAAACTATTCTTTTATTCTAGTAAAATAGTATTAAGTCTAGCGTTATATAAAAGCGTATAGTTATTCCTAATACTAATTAGTATTAGTTAGGTATTTTTATCGCCTTACCGAATATAGCGGGTTAATACGCTATAATATTTATATATAATTATACCTAGTAATCCTATATATACGTATAATATAATAGTAATATACTAATCGAATAATAGAGGAATAAAGTACCCTTATTAATAGTAGTCCTCGCTAGGTATACTTTTACTTTAGTCCTAAATACTTATCTTCTCTATTTAATATATAAATAAAACCTAATATTTATATATAAGATTCCCCTATTCCTATTCTTCGGAATCGAGTTAATATCGATCCGACTTTATATCGGAATCGCGAGGAATTTATACCGATATTTAACTAGAGTTATACGGTATTACGCCTCCTATCTAAACTCCTGTCTAAGATTCTACCGATCCGTCTAAGTCGTTATACGAGTATTCAAATAGCTTTTCCTAAAGCTCCTTAGGGGTATTAGCTATATTTATATTTATTTAATCCGATAATTCTAGGGCTATATTTATAAGTTTATAAGTTCTTATAATTATAAGATTATTTACTATAGTTAAGGGGTCCGGGTTTTTAGTATTATTAATATATTCTAGGAAGTAAATAGTATTCTTAGCTTCTTATAATTATTTATTATTATCTTTATAGAATTATACTTTATTAAATATTATATTTTTAATCCTTTTAACTTCGTATTTAGTTAGGATTTAAATCCTAAAAATATTATTAGAGTTATAACCTACGAGGTAGCCTTTTTTAGTATAGGGCTTTATTTATAAGTCCTATTATTAAATCGATTATTAGGCTTATTTTATAAAAGGGTATATAAGGTACTTATATACTTATAAGTATAATATATTAATAGTATAACTTATTTATTCTCTATTATAATCCTTAAACTAATTATATAACTTATTAAGTAGTATAGACTATTTAATTAACCTATTTAGAGTCCTATTATAAATATAAGTTATTATTTTCTTGATTTCTAGCTATAAAGACTTAAGGAGGTTAGCTCCGATTCCTATAGTTTTAGCCTTTATTCCTATTACCCCCCTAGTATACTTAGTAGGGCTATTCTAAGTAGAAGTATAGGATACTATAGTTTCGTCTTAAATATTATTATATTTAATCTATTTATTATAGCCTAATTATAACCTATAGTTATTATCGTAGTAAAGGATTATAACTTCGAAGTTAAATTATTATTTAATAAATATTATAAAAACCTCTAATATATAGACGAATATTATTATTATAGTATTAGCTAATAGGAAGTAAAATATAACCTTTATATAATTATCGATAGTTATAAGCGCTATTATCTTCCTATTATATAAAGTATTATATAGGAAAAGGTCGAAATAGAGTCTTTAAAAGGGTTATTTTACCTTAGAGGATAAAGGAGTTCTCTTAATTAAATACTTTACTTTTACGAGAGAATATAGCTTATAGTTAATAGTAAAAGGGGTATTTTCGACCCCTATAATCTATTTAAGAGTAGTAGCTCCTAAATAGCTAAATTATTAATAAAGGACTATTAGGCTATAGTTATTATTATCTTTATTTTAATTATTATTCTTATTATTATCTAATACTATTATAGCTATAACGGCTATAGGTAGTATATAGTTATTTTTATAATAATATAATATAGCCTAATAATATATAGTTATTATTTAATATACTTATTATCTATTAATACGTATAATCCTATTAAGAAGGCTTTAATTAATCTAGGCCTTATAAAGTTAGTAGCCTAAAACTATATTATAATAAAAATCGGGAATATATAGGACGTTAGTAAGCTTCTAGGTATTCCTATTCTCGATAAGGAATTCTATAATCCCTTTTTCTAAGAGAGGGAGAAAGCTAAATCCTAAAAGAACCTAAAGGGGCTTTACTAGGGGCGTATATTCGGTAAAAAGTATAAGTTCGTAGAATATATAATTATTAGCCCTTATATTTATAATAATTAATTTTTAAAGGGGGTAAGCCTTAGGATTTATTTAATTAATAGGCTTTATATTAACTACGAAGGCTATTATAACCGCTAAAACTATAGGGATATTTTCCTTCTTTTTATTTCTAATCTAGTTAATAATAATAATTAATTTTTCTACTAAGTCCTTAAGGTAAGGTTATTCTTTAATAAAGGCCTTTATCTTCTTAATAACGTTAAAGTTAGGCTTTTATCTAGTTAGCCTAATACCCTCGTTCTAATAAAAGTAATTACCGAAGAAGTAGGACTTTCCGTATATATATTATAGCTTCGGCCTATTATTACTCTCTCCCTTTTATATAATAAGGGTAATTAGTATTCGCTATTAGGGTAGTTTTTATAAAGGGGTAACTTTCTCGGACTAATTATTAATTTTATATTTATTAAGGATAATAGGTTTAGTAATAGTACTATTATTTATAAGTACTTTAATTCTATTCGTTTAGTAATTATAAAATTCGGGGTTAACTTCCTTAATAGTATTTATAAATACTATTATAGGTTAAATCCTATTACTATTAGGGAGTAATTTAAGGCTAATCTCGGTTAAGGCCTCCTAGTACTTTAAGACCTAAGTAGTAATCTTTATTCTATTAGGAGCCTTTAGTACTTTATTATACTAATTAAGTACTTCCCTTTATCGAATCTATACTAATAGTTTAATTCGGTTATATAGGGTTAGGAGTTCTATAGTTATATTACTCTTATAGATAATAAAGCTATAATAGGAACTACTAGTCTTTATAATAAACTCCTAAATCTTAGTAAGGGCTTTTATCTTAGCTTTATAGGTAATAAGTCTATACCTATACGTTAAGACTTAAATTTTATAGGTATTAATCGTATTATTAATAATTACTTAAATAATCTATTTATCTAAAAGCTCCGATAATACTATAGGCTCGACTAGGGAAACTCGGTCTATTACTTTAGGGTTAATATAAACCTAAAGGTCGTATAGTTTAGTATACTTTTTAATAATACTAATTTACTTTTTCTAGTTATTAGGTCCCCTAAGGGTAATAAAAGTATTAAGGGTACTATTATTTAATATTTTTATACTTTTAATCTACGTTTATAAGCTTTAATTAAAAGGTTCTAGGGTTTTATTTATTTTTATACTAGCTTTAGGTCTACTTTTATTATTTATTATTTTATTAGTTATAAATAGGCTTTAGGTTTATTATATAAGTATATAAATCCTTATAAAAAGGAAATAAAGTCTCTCCTTATAAAAAGGAGCTTAATTTAACGTAATTAAAAGGTTTTTAGTCTTTATTATATAAAAGGGGTTCTTCCTTATAAGAAGGAATTTAAAAAGATAATTTAGGGTTTTTTAATTTAAAAAAAGGTTATTTTTAGGGTTCTAATTAATTTTAAATACTTATTATTTTATAAATACCTTTAAACGAATTATTAAGAGCTTAGTAAGCCGGGCTTATAATTATCGGGATTAGGGAAAGCTTTATATATAAGAAGAGGGAATAAAAATAAAGAGTACGGGATAAATACTTTATATAAGGTTAGGGTAAGCTTTATATAATTATTATCTCTAACTCTTTATTTATAGTACTACTAATCTAAATACTTCTATATAAATACTTCTTCTAATCTAGAATATAAAAGAAGAAGAGAAGAGCTTCCTAATAATTCTACTATAATCTATTATCTTCCTATAGGATTTTACGGAGTAACTAAATAATCGTATAGTATAGCCAAAGGAGTTTATAAAATCTATAAAATAACCCTAAATCGTATAATTAAATAGTTATTAAGAAGTTAAAGACTATAATATAAAGTAAATTACCGGATCTAGCGATTCCTCGTATTAAGGGATTATAAGGTCTAAAAGTAGATTTACTATATAACTATAGGGACTATTTTAAAGGCTATTATACCTTGTATAAGCTATTATACTCGATATTTACTTAGGGCCTACCTAGTACTTAAGCTATATAGGGGGTTTTACCCTTCGGGGATTTTTCCTTCTTATTCGAGTATTATAGTTTTAATAGCTATTTATAGCCTCTAGTATTAAATTTAATTTAATTTAAAGATAATATAGTAAATATCTTTATTAAAAAATTAAGTAATAAAGCTTTTTATGATTTTATACCCTTTTTATCTCTTACTTAAGCTTATAAATAAAGAGGTTTTTTATCCTATTTAAGCTTTTTAGGATTTTCCTTTTATATATAAAATTTTTGTTATTATTACTTACTAAAAGAATTTTTTTCTCTTTATTTAATAAGAGTTTTTATATTTTTATTTTTTTTTATTTTAAATATAATACTATTATATTTAAACAAATAAAACTGTATAAATAAATACCCTTAGGCTATATTATTTAAAGAAGACTATAAGTATTCTTATTATATTTATTAAATATAATACTAGAATAAATAAATACTAGGATTAATACTAAATAACTACTATATAATATATATATCTACTATTTATAATAAATAAGGAATTATTATATAATTATATTATATAATTATAAATAGGGTTATTTCTTAACCTAGAAGAAGGATATAATTAAGAATATAATTATAAATATAAAAATAAGAGAAAGGAAAACTCTTCTCTTCTCCTCTTTTCTCCTTCCTTCCTAGGTAATAAATCGAGGAATAAATAACTAACGAATCCGATAGCGATTTAATCTAAAGTACCGATTTCCCGATTAGGAAATACCTATTCTATCCAGCTAAACGCTCGGATCCTTCTCTATACTCGGTTATGAAAAATCCAAACTATCCCCTAAAACGTATAATACTTAAAAAGCTATTATAAATTAATTAATATACTTATTAAAGTATAAAAATAGTCTTTAAAAACGTCTATTTACGGGCTTTACGGAGTACCTCTAATAACCTTAATAAGTACTATAGTTCCCGAGATATTAAGTATAAAGAGAAGAGGCTTTCCCTATATATTAATAAATATATAATTTAATTACCTTTCCTCTTCTTTATTAAACTATTACTACTATTATTCTCCGATATAATTAATTATTCTACTATATAAACCTATTTTCTCCGCGCTTTCTTATTAATAATCCCTTTATTCTATTATCTAACTTCCTACGAAGTAATTAATAATCTATTATCTAAACGATCGAGAAGTACTATCCGACTTTCTATAATTATATTATAAAAAGAAACAAGACTTAAAAACGAGTCTAAAGTAATAGTATTAAAAGAAATATTATATTTTATAAATAAAAATAAAGAATCTTCTTATAAGCCTTATTCGAATTAAAAGCAAGGCGTTGATTTTTTGCTTAAAAGGCTTAAAAGAAGTTGGGTTTTTCCTCTTATAGCTCTAGTATAGTAATTAGTATTTTTTAGTATTTTAAAAAATAAATAAAACTTATTATATTTCCTACCTTATTTTTTACTTTTATAACTATAAGTTATACCTTTATAGGTAAGCTTATAATACCGGCTTAAATTATAAAAGATATACTACTTAGGAGTATACTTATATGTTTTTTTATAGTTATTTAATATTAGTTAAAAAGAATTAAAAATTAGTAAATATTAAATAACTTACCTTATATAGCTATATATAATACGGCGAGAATAACTTAAATTAATAGGTAAAAGCTTATAAGTAAATAGCCCCTTTTAGAAAACATAGGACCTAACTTCGGAATTAAGTCCTAATTTAAATTCGGGCTAATTTTCTTTTATAATTATAAAATTAGTTTTTTTTCTCCGGAGTTTTTTACTTTTTAATTTTTTTCTTAATTAATAATTAGTAATAAACTTAGGATATTTCTAACTATTTTATACTATTTCTCTTATTTTTCTTATATTTCTAACTTATCTTTTTTAGTTTTTTTAGAAAGAAATAATTATTAAGAAGCTAAACTAGGGGAGGAAGAGGTAGTTAAAAACAAGGAAGCCCTACTTAGCCCGGTAATAACCCTCCTTAAGCCCCCCCCTAGCCCCGGCCCCGGCCCTAGCCCTAGTCTTAATAATTTTATAACTATCTAAAAAATTAGTTCTAAATAAAGCTAAAGCTTTAGATAGCTTATAAAATATATAATCTATAATAATTAGGAAGTTAAGACTTTAAGTCCAGAAGAGAAGAGAATAAACTTAAGAATAGTATTTTTTTTATATAATTTAAATAATAAATAAAGGAGTTTTTACTAGTAAAAGAAAGAAAGAAAAAAAAGAAGAAAAAATTAAATATAGCAAAAAGGGACTATCTACGGCTAGGATAATAAAACTTCGGTAGAATAAGTAAGTAGGTAAGAAGCGCCGAATCTTCTAGTACTTATAGTAGAGAAATAGTATTTCTAAGTATTTTCGTTTATTTACTATAGCTCTTTTAGGTACTAAGGTTTAAGAAGGTATACTAGCTTTAACGTAGGGTAAAGAGGTTTTATACTTTTCTAAGCTTTATAACTCTAAAAAAGGTACCCTATTTTCCTAAAATAAAAAAAATATTTTTTAAATAGATTTTTCTATCCTAATTAAGTAGTAATTAACTTTTTAAAAAATAAGTAAAGATTCTTTACCTTATATACTTACTTACTTCGTTTTTATTCTGGATTTTATAAAATACTATAATAAAGATAATAAAATAAATAAAAATATATACTTATTAGAAGAGATTAAAAATAACCTTATAGTATTTTTTTTTCTTTTTTAGAACTATAAATAAAATGAGTGTTATTAATAACCTAAATATTAAAAAAGTATTTTATTTAGTTTATTACTTTTAATTATAGAAAAATAGTTTAAAAAAAGAACAAAAATCTTTTTACTTTTCTAAGGCTTTAAAAATACTAATAAGAATTTTTACTTTATTTTTAAGCTTTTATTAGAGAAGTTATTAACTTCTTTTATTAATAGTTCAAAATCGCTTATTAGCCTTCTCTATCTACTTTATACTTAAAAACTATTTTTTAAAGTCGTTAAGAATATTTATTCTCTTTTATAGGGTTATTAGGTAATACCCTATCCTCCGGGGTACTAATAGTAATTAATAAGGGCCCTTATAGCCTTAGTTAATCTACCTAGTATTTAGGAGTAGGCTAGGGATAGTTTAACCTAATATTATAGAGTTCCTAATCGGGAGTAAAAGGAGATAATAATAGGATATTAGCTAATACTAACCTTAAGTACGCGTATAATAAATTAGCTAAAATTATACCCTAGTTATTTTTCTAATACGTATAGTATATTATAAATACATTATTAATAAGGCTTTAGGATCGACTAGATCTAGAGCCTACCCCTATTAGGCTACCCGATTTAATTATTATAGTAATCGAACGTACTATCGAAACCGCCGTTTTTCAAGCTCTTAAGTATATACTAAACCCCCTTACTCCTAAACCTACTTAGGCGAGAGTTCTTATAGGCTCCGGCCTTACCTAGCTAATAATTACTAAGTCTATTCCCTATTATATAAACTATAAAATAATAGTCTTTATAAAGGGTATTATTATTAAAGATAAAATAGTAGTACTTATACCGAAGGAGATAATAAGAATAATAAATTAAGCTTTGAAATACAAAATAATTATTATTATTAAAAGGCTCCTAAGCGGTAATATAATAATTACCTTTAACCTAGACTAGAAATAATATACTAAGAAAAACGATTAAATCCTAGTAGTTTTCGGAGATAGATTAACTTAGAATAAGTATACTTTTACTATTATAGTAAAAGGAGTCTATACCTTATTTACCCTTAGTAATAGGGAGATATTCCTTTAGAATATTCGAATAATAAATAAGGTTAATACTCTACAAGCTCGGGTATTATAGCCTAGGACTAAGTTAGCCCCTTATATAATAGTTATCCTTAAGGTAGTATTTATTAAGGAGGCTAATCGACTTTATACTAATAGATTAGTTCTAAATACTAAAATTACTAAATACGAACTATATAATAATATAGTCTAGCCCTACTAGTATTATTAATATTATTAGTTTAGTTATATTTTAAAGTATTATAAATTAATAGCCTAATATAGCCTTTATAGAGTAGTTTTTTACCCGGATAAAGGCGAGGAGAAATATTTATTATAATCGGGTAAAAAGCCAAAATACTATATCCTCTATAAGGGTAATTACGCTATTTAGGCTAAGGAGTACCCTATTATAAAAAAGTACTAGGACTAAGCCTATAAAAACTACCCTTATTACGCCTAATAATTCTAAAATAATTAAATACTAGCCTCCTAGGCTTTTAAAGTAGATTATAATAGGTTTTAGACTATATAAACTAGGAAATAACCTTATATATTCTCCCCTCCTTTTACTATAGATAGTTAAGTTAATATTCGCTGTTTTAGTAAACGCGCTCCTAGAAGCTAACCCTATAGTATTTCTAGGCTTACCCCCTATTACTCTTAGTCGATTATTCTAAGCTCCCTACTTAATAACTCTTAAGGCTATTACCTAGAATATACGGAAGTAGAACTTACTTATATATATTACTCTTTATAGCCCTTATAATTATAATATTATAACTATTTAAGAGATATAATTAGATAAATACGGTTATCTACCTTTGCCTAGAATTATACCCTATTATATCGTTTAGAGTAAAGGTAGAGCTATCCTATATATATATAAATAGTATAATCCTAATACCTAGCTCTTTATTATTAACCTCGATATTATAGGCGTTTTCTTTACTAAAGCTTAGTAATAGGTTCTTTTACTCTACTTACCCCCCCTTAGAAGCCCTCTTTTATACCTTCCTAATCTAGCTATAGTATTAGAGTTATTAACTCTTCTTAGTAATTTTAACCTATATTATCTAGTATAGGACTTCTACGAATATACTTTGCCTTATACGAACGAATTCCTCCGGGTTATTATTATTCTTAATATTAGGCTTATTACTCCCTAGGGTAAGGTTATATATAAGGTTTAAGGTAAAAGGATTAGTACTATTAATCTTATTTAGGTATCCTTAGAATTGTATATCTCCTTCTAAGGTATAAACCTAGATCTATTAGGCTCCGATTATAACCTATAAATTATATATATCGAAATAAATATAGTTTTTATTATAATCTAGTTTAATTATAATATTCTTTTAACCCCGACCTCTTTTACTATAAGGCTTATAATCGACTAGACTTATTTAGGGTCTAGACTAATTCTATTATTAACCTTAAGGAATTATTTAACTAGCTTTACGATAAGCTTAAAAGACTAATTATACTAATTATTCTATAGCGGATCCGGACCTTTATTAAAAAGGCGTTTTAGTAGAATCGATAAATAGTAGAGGCTATAGTTATTATTAAGCGTTTTCGGTAATACTAGCGTACTTTATAAACCCCGGCTAATTAAAAGGAGTATTAGGAAGCGGTTTATTACTAAAAGATAATTATAAGCTAGGCTAAGCGTAAAACCTAGTATAAAATCCTAGAGAATATACTATAATAAATTTTAATACTATAGTTATTAAAGTACTAGGCTAGGCTTTAATCCTAGGTAATACCTAAGCCAATATACGTATCCCCCTTTTATTAGGATTTAGATTCTCCTTTATAGTCTACGTTTAAAGGAAAGGCTAACCTCCTCGCCTAAAAGTTTTTTCTTACTCCTTATCCTAATACCCTAGTATTAAGCCTATTAGAATTAGAACCTCCCTTAGAAGTATTATAGGATATTATTACCTAAGATATTTAGAAAACTCTTTCCTTTATTATATTATAAAAGTCTACTAGGCAGAATAAGAAAAAATAAAAGAAAAAAATAAGATTATTTTTTTCTACCTAAATAAACGCTTTATAAGTCTAAAAACTAGGATATAAAACATTCTTTCTTTATAATATTTTAAAATATCTAATTATACTAAATACTATAAAAATATAAGTAATTCTTAAAATTAATATAGGGTAGGACTTTAAACCCCTAAGAAAAATAAAAAATAAATTAAAAGAAATAAAGTAAAAATATAATTAGAACTTATATAATCCAAGGTTTAGATTAAGTATAATTTATACCTTTTAAAGACTTTTTTAAAGTATAAAAAAGTATTTTTTTTACTTAGTAGTATTTTACTAATACTTTTATATCTTTCTTAATAGTAGCTTTTAAAACTAATAAAAATATTAAAAAAACAGAAACAAAATTCTACTTTTACTTATATTAAAGTAAATTTATTATAGTAATACGAGGCTCTTTATAATTCATTTCTTATTATATTATCTTTTAGAAAGCTTATAATAAAAAATACTAATAAATATTACTAATTTATAAGACTATTTACTAATTACTATTAGGGTATTAAAACTATAATTATATTTTCTACTCTATGATTCTATTATTTATAAGTTATACTTAAACTTATAAGTAAATAATATAATACTTTTTTTATTATATAAAAAGCGTTTATTAAATAGAAAAACCTAGCCTTAGCTTTTAATAAGTATAAAATAACTACTTATCTTCCTTGTCTTCTAAAGTACTATATATAAAAGTTTCTATTTTTTTCTATACTTTAAATAAACCTTAGAGTATTTTCTACTCTCTATATAAAAATATTATCTTAGTATAAATTTATTTATTTAGAAGGTCTTTATTAAATAGTATACGTAATTCTTATTTTAAAGGTTAAAATTTATCCTTAATTATTTAAGTAAGGTTATTATAGGCTTCGTAAAGGCTATTTCTTATAGCTTCGGAGCTTTATATAGGTTTAGGCTTTAAATTAGATATTATTAGGAGAATAGTATATTTAAGCTAAAAAGGTTAATTGTAAATAATTCCTTATATAAAGAGCTTTAAAATAGTATACTTTTTAGCTTTATAAGGCTTAATTTAAAAGAGTTATACTAATTTAAAGTTATATTATATTTATATATAATATTAGTATTATTATAAAGTTATTAAAGAAAACCTCAAAGAAAAAATACTTCTTATTATATAGGTAGATAAGAAGTAGGTATAAAGGTACGCGTACTAGGAAGCGCCGTTTTTTAGTAATTTATAGGTATTTCTTTTTTTCTTATATATAGCTTTATAGTCTTTTTATAATAATTTTTAGTAAGAAGGTTTTAAAAGATACTTTTAAAGCTCGTATTTAATAAAAAAAATCGCGGGATAAGTAAATACTTAGTATAAAAGTACTAGAAAAAAACGTAAAAAGAAAGAAAAAAAAGTATAAAAGTTTTTTCTTTAAAGAGTTTTAAAAGACGTATTATATATATACAGTAGGGTGTAAAAAGTTCCGACTAACTCTAAAAATTTACCTACCCTAAAGTATTACCCTACGTTTTAAAAGACTATAAGATTAGATATAATTAATATAAAAATAAGATAAAATTCTTATAAGACTATACTTTATCTTATTTATTATATAGAAAGTTTTCCTAATTATAAGTCTTATATATATTAAATTATAAATACTTTTATAAAATAGGTTTTTTTATTAATATTTTAAGGTCTATTAATAAAAGTAATTATTAAAAAAGATATAAAATAACTAGAAAAGATATAAAACTATCTTTATAAAGTATATAAGCTAAAATATCTTAGAAAAGTTTATATTATCCTTTAATTAAATATTCTAATCTTATACTAAATTTTTAAAAATATTTTTACTTTTTTGATTTTTCCTAAAAAAGAGACTTTATTATTTATTATATAATAATTCAATTAAAAGAATTAAAAATAAAATAAAACTTTTTCCTTTTTCTTTATTAAGATACCTACTAATAACTTAGATTACTAAGCGATATCTTAATTAATAAGCCCTAAATAGTAGTTTTAATATATAGTACTATTTTTTTAAAAAAAATAAAAATTAAAAGATACTTTTTCTACTAATTACTATATAAGATTTTAAAATATAAAGAAATTAAAATATATTCTAGGTTTATTAACGTCTTTTTCAATAGTACGTTTAAAAAAAGGCTCTATAGAGTAATAGTTAAGGTATAAGAATTAATTAAAAATAGGGTATTAAAAACCTAATAAATTTAGTATAAAAAAGGAATTAGGCTATTATAATTATAGGGGGGTAATATATAAAATACTAAATAAGTTTAATTATACTCCTTCTTCTTAGGAATTAGAAGAATTTACTAGTTAATTAATTATATCTAAATTGGCTAAGAAATTAGTATTTTAAGTTTAGGGGTTAATGCTTAAAATTCCGGGAAATCTGAGTTAGTCGGAACTTTTTTCCAGTAACTGTATATTGTCTTATTTTTCTTATTTTTCTTTTTTTTTATAAAAGTAGAAGAATAAAAAATAGTACTTAATATCTATAGTATATTAAAAATTAGGTATAAAGAATAGTCCTACTATATAGTACTAAGCCTATCTAAATACCCTTAGAAAGTAGGGAACTTTAAAGTACCTTTATAACTAGCTAATATACTAAATAAGTATAGAACTTAATAGGTTAATATATAAGTATAAAACGCGGGGTAAAGAAACTTATATATTTTTTCTTTATTTTTTTTTTAAAAAAAGCTATAATTAAGGTATAAAAAACTAAAGAAGATATTAAAGTATAAATAAGACTTATATCTTCTAGTAGAAATTCTTTTTTATTTTTATATCTTTTTTCTAATTATTAATTACTTTTATAAAGGTTCTTCTATTATATACTTAAAGTAAGACTTTTATTTAATAATTTTTTAAATAATATTATATAATTAAAAAAAATAAGTAAAAATCATATACTATATTATATTTAGAGTAAAAAGTATATATAATTTTTATGTATTTTATTTTCTTTAATTAGGGTTATTATAAGTAGTTTCTTTTAGTATTTTAATATTATTAATATATAAGTACTACTTATAAGCATAAATAAAATTAAAAAAATAGTTTAAAAAGCTTTCCCTTATAAGAAGCTTAAAAAGACTTTAAAAAAGAGTTTCTAAGTACTTTATTTATATTAAATTATAAATATATACTATTTAAATAAAAGAGCTTCTTTAATAGTTAAAGTTATATAATAAAAAATTAGTTTCTAAAAATATATAATTAGTATATATTCTTTAATTAAAGAAAAACGCCTTAATATTCTCTTTTTAGTAGTTATTAGCTTTATATAAAGTATTTTTAAAATACAAGAAAATATAAATATTTACTATTAATTACTTATAATTATAAACCCTAGGAAAATATAAAACTTTAAAAATAAAATACTCTTTTTTTATAAGTTATTTACTAATAATCAGAAGGGATAAAACGCCTTAAAATATATTTAAAGCCTAATAAGTTTATAATAAATATTATACTTTTTTTAAAAAAGTTTTTATACTTTATTTTTAAAGAGTTTTAAAGAACTTATAAAATATTATATTAATATATAAAGACTTATTTTATAGTTTAATTTTCCAAGCTATTTATAGTTATTTTCTTTTACTATTTATTATATTTATACTTATAAGTATACTATATAATTAAAGGTTTTAATATTAATTACTTAATTAATTATTCTAATTAAAAGTAAATAAATAAGTATTAATTAAAACTTAAGGTATTAACTTAAGTTACTTAGGTACTAATTAATTAACTAAGAATTATAACTTTAGTTAATAATTTATTAGTAATAAAAAAGTTATTAAAAAGTTAAATAATTAATTTTATATCCTATTTATAATATTATATTTAAAAATTAAAAAAGAGTTATTTTATATTTATACTTTTTTTCTATTATTATAAGTCTTAAAATAGGTTCTAAGGTATATTTATTAACTATATATACTATATACTAAATTAAAAAAAATACCCTATAATTTTATAAAATCAGAAACTTATATATAAAATTACTTATAAAAAATTACTTAAAAGCTTATTTTTCTCGTTAATAAGCGTTTAATAAATACGTATTCTTATAACGGCTTTAATAAACGCGCTCGACTTCTAGCGCAACTAAGGATAACTTACGATAGGATAATATTAGTATCGTCTTTAATACTTCTAACTACCCTAAGGGCTATAATAACCCTAGTAAGGGGTCGTAGTAGCGGGGATTACGGTCGGGGATAGCTTCGCCTACTCTTAACGTATTCTTAACCTATATAATATAATAGCCTAGTATCCTCGATATACTACCCTGAATCTATAAATAGTATTAACTAAGATAAAATAAAGCCCTTATATATTCTAACTAATCTAAATAAGAGTATTATATATAATATACTAATAGGATTAATTCTATCTTTTTTCTTATAATATATTTAGGCTATAATAGCCGAGTTTAGGAATACAAAATTCTATACTAGAGCTAACCTAATAAAAATATAACTCTATAATAATATTTATACTATTATTAACCGAATTATTAAAAACTATTTTCTAAACTAAAGTCCGAATAATAATAATTATAACCCTTAATTATAGGTATAGGTAGCTAATAGCTAGCCTAATCCTATACCTTTAATAATAAAGAAGATTATCCTATTAAAATACGAGAAAGAAATTATTATATATATTAAAAACCCTACTAAAGATATTATTAATAGAATTTACTATAATATAGTTTAAGCTATTAACTAAATCCTTTATACTTCTTCTTATATTATTATACGTAGGCTTTTTAGCGGTAATATTATAGTTATATTCGATTAATACGCTATTAACTTCGTTAATAACCTAGAGTAGGTTCTAAAGGTATTTAGGGACTCCGCCCTTATTATATAATATTTATACTTAATTATTACTAAGGGTATTCCCTTTTATATTATTATTAAAAACTATAATAACTTTATTAGGAAAATCGAAGAAATTAATAGGGTTAAGGTTTCTCGAGTAAGGGCGCTTAAAACTCGCCTAGGAGCCCCTATAACAGTAATTATTATTAGCCTTATATTAATAATAGATATAAACCGACTTTATAACCTAGGCTTAGTTATAAACGCCTAGTTATTTATTTAGAAACCCTATAAAGACTCTATTCGACTAAAATAATACTATAATTATTATAAGTTTAATTATATTTTATAATTCTATTTAGTACTAAAGCTTTATAAAAAATATAAGGCTATAGTATATAAGAATAAAAAAGACTATAAGGCTAAATATAATAGAGTTAAGTTTTACTATATTTTTTACTAAGAAGATTACCTAGTATAATTATACTCCTATCCGGTTATTATCGAAAAATAAAAAAGAGTTATAGTAAACTATAATCGAAAACCTATTAGATTTGCTAAACCCCGTCGATAAACCTCCCTTACTCCTATAAAACCCCTAATCGCCCTCCTTTAACCTTCTATATAATTTATATTTCTTATTAATAACCCTTTTTTAAATATACCTTAATAAGCCTACTTCTTATAAACGGCTATAGCCTAACCCTAGTATAAAGCCCTAGTACTCGGGGAAACCCCTAAAATAATACGATATTTCCTTAAAAGAGTAAAAAGCGCCTCCCTCCTAATTACCCTAAGCCCTATACTAATAAGGATAATTAATAATAATATTAGGGTTCCCTTAGAACCTATCCCTTTTACTTCTAAAAGGAGGTATAATAATTATAATAATACCTTCCTAATATTAAATAGAATATAGCTTATTATTATCCTAATATCCTTATTTACTATTATTACCCTTTTTACCTTAGCTTCCTTATATAGTTAAAAGCCCTTTTATAGAATATTAATAAGTAATATAAGCTAATATAACTTATAGTCTATAATATATAAATATATAATATTATATCCTTTTAAGAAGTTTTTATACGCCTTAGTACTATACCCCCCCTTTTAGGTATAGCCTTATACTAACTTATTTATAATAATAATCGGACTATACTATATATTTATAAAAAGTACCCCTTTTCCTTATAAATAGTAGAAATAAGCGAAGATTAATCCTTTATATCCTTTATTAATAGCCTATAATTAACTAGGAAAAAACAATAACTACGCCTAGTATTAGCATAATTATAACGAATTAAAGTAGGATTTTAGTAGGAATTAAATCGGCGGTATCGAATTGCCTTAGCTATAGTACCTCTAGGCCGGGCGCGTAGCGGATCGAGCTATAGTAGTAGTAAAGGCGGTAATTAAGGCGGAGGATACGTATTACGACCGAATAATAACGAAACGCGACGAGTACTAAACGATACGTCTAGATAAGTAAATTATAAAAGAATTATTATACTAGAATAGAATCTACTAAGGATTCTATATACTCTTAATTACTATACTATACGTAAGAAAATTATAGGGCTTATCCCCTAAGAAAGCCTCTAGGCTATATAGGCTATAATAGTCGGATTCGGTTAAAACTAGTTTAAAAAAGGTTATTAATAAGCTAATAATTACCTATATTAGAATATAAAAAATATAATATAAAAGGCGGTTAAGGATAGTTTAGGGATAATTATAACTAGTAGAACCCCGTTTATAGAATATATATAGGTATAAATTATTATTAAGAATATAAGCTTTTTTAAACTAATAGTTAAGAAAAGAATCCTACTAAGATATAAGAAGGAAATTATTATATATATTAATAGATCGGCTATAAATATTAATAATAAAAGCCCTAAGGATATAGTCTAGGTAATTAATACGGCGCTCTAGTCTATATCCTATAGTTACTAAACACAAGAAACGACTAACTCTAAAAATTTTCCCTACTAAAAGTAGTACTTTTTACTTATATTAGTAATAAGAATTCTATAATAGAACTATCTAATAAATAAAAAATACTATAAAATACTTTAAAAGCTTTTATCTTATTATATATAAACACTAATTTAGTTTCCATTAATTTATATTAAATAAAACTATTATTAGAAAATAGGTAATTTTATTCTATTTTTAAACCCTATTAAGAAAAAGATTTTTTAAATAATTAAAAAAAATATATATAAAGTTATTATTTTCTTTTTCGTATTATATTTAAGTATAAATATAAAATAAGACTTTATTTAATTTTATAAAAAAATCTCTTATTTTATTATAACTTTTTTAAAAAAAGTCGATATTTCTTCTTTTTTAAAATAAAAATCGTTTTTAAAAATATTTTTATATTATCTTATATAATTAATAAAAAATAATAATTAAAATCTTTTTAAAGGTAAAAGAGGCTAAGCTATAAGCTATATAGTTTATAGGTTTCTAAGTACTAAATTAGGCTCTAAATAAAAGATAGAGAACTAATTCTTATTTTTTCTATAGAAAAAAAAGTTGGTCGTTTCTTTTGCCACCCCACTGTACCTAATAATAAGAAAGCTCCTAAATAGTAATATCGCGATTACTTTTAATAAGAAGGTTACCGAGCTACTATAGGATTAAAGCTAGGTATAGGTTATTTTCGGAGAGGCTATATTAATAGCCTAAAGGGTATATACGGTTATTACTAAAGGCGTCCTAGTTTAGACTATAACCTAAGAAAAGGACGATTTTATTTAAGATATTAAAATAACTAATAGGGTTTATATTACTAAGGTAAGGGCTATTAGGCCTAGAAAGGGGGTTCTTACGATAGTTATATTATTTAGCTTTAAGTCTATATTAAATACTAATAAGCTATATAACCTTAGGGTTATAATTAACGTATAAATCTATTATTATAAGCCTTATAAAGATTTAGTATAATCTTATTAATACTATAATTATTATCGGTATAAATATATAGCGAGAAGGTATACTCCTAGTAAATTATACGGTAAGTATAGAGTAATAGAATATTAGAACAAGAGCGATTATAAAGTAGGAAAGGATAATAACCTATATAACTATATTTCCTATAATAACGATTACCTAGCTTAGGCCTAGACTTATCTAATAGCGATTTAATAGTAGGATAAAGTAAAAGCTAACTATAAAAGACGATTAATAAGGGTTATAGAACTAAGATTATAAATAGTATTCCTCCTAATAAATAATACGCCTAAGTCTAGCTAGGATACCGTATAATAGTTAGTAGAAACTCTTATACTTATAATAGGGAGGAAGAAAGGTTAACTATTAGGATCGGGGTTTATAGTAAAGCTAGTATAGAAAACGCTTATTAAGGGTAATACCCCGGAAGCTATACGATACTTTATTAGGTAAGAATAGAGCGTATCCTTACCCGATTCTAATATACTCTAATATATAAAGAACTAAATAATTATTAAGAACTAAGAGACTCTAACTTAGGCTATATAGATTAGTAATATACTATAAGACCCCCTAACCCTAGTATTAAGCCGGATATAAATAAGATTTATTATACTTTAGTACTAGAATATAAATACTAATAAGGCTATAATACTAGCTAATACTCTATATAATTAAAAGTCCTTTATTAGAATACTAATAAATAATAGGAATTAGTATATTTAGTATTATATAATAAGGCTAGTTATAATATAATAATAGTATAAGAGTTTTTAAGAACGGGTAGGGATCTCCTAATAGTTAGTATAGCGCCGTATTAAGCTATTTACTATAGTAAGAGAACTACTATATATATTTATAGGTAATACGCGGTTAATATATAATAACTAATAGGGGGAGATAATTAGGCGGGAGTTAAGTTTAATAACGGGTTATAGGTTATCTCCTTCTATTTACCCCTAGGCGAAGTTCGAAGAGGATTAATACGAATCCTAGCTAGGCTTAACTAAACGTAATAGTAAATTATTATAAGGGACTTTAATCTCTATTATTTATTATAGAATACGTATAAAAGAATAAGTAATAATACGGAATAGGCCCTATAATAGTTTAACGATTATAATTATAGTTATTTATACTTATTAAAGAATATACGAGGTTCTTCTATAGCTAAAAGGATAGTACTATTAATCTCGTATAGGCTACTAGTAATATCGATACTTAATACTCTAAACCTAATATAGAACTTATAGGATTTAACTATATACTATAGACTATAATCTATTATAATAAAAGTAGGGTATTAAATATAAAGCCGTAATTATAATAAAAGTAGGCGGATTTAGTAATAGTTTACTATAAGTCCCGAGTATATATTATACGTATTATATTACCGCTTATAGATTTAGCCTAGATTAAAGCCGCCCTCTAAAAGCTTTATAAGAAGTTATAGGAGGTTATTTATAAGGTAATCCCCTATATAGTACTATAGTATAGGAGGGGTATATAATAGTTTATACTAAGAGTCGCGATAATTATAAAGAATACTAAGAGAATAAGACGAAAGTATAGGTTAATATATACTAAGTATAACTAGGAATACCTATAGGAGACTACTAAGGAGTAAAAGAGTATTATACGGAAAGTAAAAAGGGCCTATTAGAGGAACTTCCTAGAATTAATAGGTATAAAGAATAATAACTATACCCTCTAAAGAGTAAAGAAATAAGTAAGGCTTCGGAGTAGGCTCCTATAAGAAGTTTTTTATATTCCTCCCCTTTAAAATACGTAGGGGTAATAATACTCCGACTTCGATAGGAAGGTATATATACTTATTAATAGATTCTTCTCGAGGGTAAGGTATACGTTAAATAGCTAGGCGGAGGCTCCGCTAAGAAGTTTTAGGATCTCTTATAGAATAACGATTAAAAACGTTTATACTATAATACGTTATATACTACCTTAAAAAGTAACTAGTTATAATAATATACTAGCTAAGTTCCTTAAAATATATAATAAGGTTTTATTCTATAACTTAGTAGAAATCTTCTAGGCTTATACTATTTATTAGTACTTCCTAAAGCGATTTAAGGTAATTATAATTATAATCCTACGGAAGGTAGGGAAAAAGCCGGATAATTATAAAAAGGCTAGAGGTTAAAGACTAATCTTATTACTCTACTATATAGGTAAGTTACTAGAAAGGATTATAGGCTAGTATATTACTAAAGCCGCGGAGGTATAGGGACTTCTCCTAGAAGGATAAATAAGTAATAGGAAGAATTATTTAATAGAGCTAGTAATTATAATAGTTTTAAAGCTCGTTTATACTATTTAGGCTAGAAAAGGGGTTACCTCCTTCCTTTAACTTAATATTAAGGGGGCCTTTAATACTATATAGTACGAGAAGCTTTTACTAGAAATACGGTACTTTAATTACCCGGGCTAGCTCTTTAACTTCTTATATAACTACCTTACTAGTAGATTAGCCCGATTATAATTCAATAGGTATACCTTAAATAAGTTTAATATTTAAGCTAGCGTACTATAGGGTTTATTATTCTTAGTTATCCTCTTTCTCCTATATATTATACCCCTTTATTAACGCTTATAGAAGGATAAAGGGGTAATTATTATTAGGTTTATAGATAATACTAACCTCCTCTATATAGGATTAAATACGAAGATAATAATAAGGCGATTTTAAATAGCGTAGACTATATATAGATAGTAGGCGAAAGAGTATAGTATAGAATTTAGCCTAGAGAAGAGCGAACTTATATACTTTATAAAGTATAGGAAGTTATTTTCTAATACTATTCGGCTAGGAGATTATATTATATACCTAGTAATAAAAGCCCGGCTTTTTAGAGTTTAGTTATACTATAAACTATAGTAAAAAGTATATATTAAGGAAGTTTAAAAAAAACTCTTATAGTAGAACCTTATACTTATATTATTAGCGGTATCTATATAAGGTTATTCCCTTCTCTAAGCCTATAAATTTTATATTAAGGTAATCTAATCCTTAACTACGTATATAACGATTACCTTCTATAATACTATAGTACGAGATAGTATACTTAAAGGCGCGGCGAAGGAGTTAAGTAAAGTATAGACTTAGTACCTTCGTACTATCTTAAGTACCTTTTAAGCTATACCTATTTATTATCTTAAGGCTAAGGTAGTAATTCCCCCGATTAATATTTATCTAAATTAAAGGGTAATCCGGATAGTATAATAGCTATAAAAATAGGGGATACTCGATAAGATTAAAATTACTTTTAGGGGGGTTTTTTAATATCTTATATAATACTTAGCTTATAGGCTCTCTAGACGATTAGCTAATAAATAACCTTTTTAAAAGCTTTATAAACGAGTATATAGTTAGATTAGGGGAATACCTAAGTCGAATTTCCCTAATAACCCTATATTACTATTATAATTTACTAAGGATAAGTAGAAGCGGAAATAAGAAAGGATAAAGATATTATTATAATAATAGAAGGAGTAGAATAGTAAGTATAAATTCTTTATAATAAACCTTATACTAACCTTCTACCTTAAGGATATTATAAGGTAGTACGAGTATATTCTAAAGTATATTAGTACTATAATCGTATAAATAAGGATTAGGAAGATTAAGCTATATAATTTTCTTTTTTATTAATAAGTTCCGGATATTATAATACCTTTATACCCTTATAATATAGCGTTAAAGGATATTTTTTATATTCTCCTTAATTATTATAATTACTCGAGTACTAGGTTAGAACTCTTATAAGTATTAATCTTTAACTAAAAAATACGATAATAGCTATTAGTATCGAAGGAAATTATTATAATTATAAAATAAATACTTCGATATACTAGCCTATATTAGTTTAACTTTATTAAATAGCTTTATAATAAGTAGATTAGGGGTTACCCTAGCTAGGAATAACTATATATATTTATAATAATAATATAATACGAAATTAATAAATAAATATATATAAACCGGCTTTATTCCTATTCTAATACGTAAGAAAGCTAATAAAGTACCCCCCTAAGCCGGTTATATTAATACTCGAATCCCGCCCGAATTACTTCGGGGTCTTATCCTTATTAGCCTTAGAGGTAGAGGTTAGGTATAGTATAGGACGAGGCGTACGACTATTACCTAGGGTAATAATAAAATAAGGTTTAATATAAATAGGTATACCGAAGGGATAAGTTTAGATTTAGGTAGGTAATACTATTATTTTAATAATTACCCTAATAACTCTAGTCGTATCCTTAATTACTTTTTGCGCTTTTACCTTATTAGCCTTATATCCGAATAGCTTATTAAATAAAAGACTTATAAGTACTCTAGCGAGGACCTTACTATTAAGGCCGACTATATACTAGCGATTAAAAGGTATATAAGTACCCGCGTTTTTAACTATATTAAGGATAAGAATAAGTGAGTTAATACGAGTACGCTTAATAGCAGGCTCCTTTAGCGTATTAACTAAGTCTATATTATCGGCTATTATACTTATAACTCGGATAATAGGTATATTATTATTATTTTCGTTTAATAACTCTTCTACCTAGGTAAAAGGTAAAGGAGGAGTAATAGCCTTTTTTAATAGGATTTTATACTTTCGAGCCCTTTTTATAATAGACTTAGCCGGGGATAAAGAAAGTAAAGCTAAAGGAGAAGGATAATACCTAAATAACGCCTTCCCCTTCCCTTTCTTAATAGTAGTTAGGGCGATAGGTATAAGTAATAACTTAGAAAGCTTAATAGCTAGATTTATATTAGAGCCTAATTACTTAATAATTACTAGCTTAGAGATAATAGCTAGCTTCGGGGTAATAGTAAGTATAATAATAATAGGAGCCTTAGGTTATAGTATAGTATTAAGTACCTTTAACCGCTTTTTACCCTTCCGTATACTAAGAATACTATTAATCTATTCGATTATAATTAGGATTTTTATAAGTACTTCCTTAGTCGACTTAAGGTAATCGAGTACGCCCTTATTATTAATACGATTAGTACGAGTAGAATTTAATAGGCCTTTAAGCTTATTCTAATATATTATTATATCTTTTATAGTATAGGTTTACTAAATATTATTAATAAAGGGGTTATCCTCCTTAGCTAATAGCTTACCCTTATTAAGGTTAAGGCCCTATTTCTTTACGACTCTATAGTAAATACTATAGAAAGTATCCTATATAATATAAAAGTCCTTAGCTTTTTCGATAATTTTATTATATACCTATAAGAGTTAGCGATAATACGAAATAGGATTATAAGTAGCTCCTACTTTATAGTATTTTATATTATTAGTTATATAAGCTATATAAGCTTAGGTAGTAACGTTTATAATAGATTAATAATAAACGAATAAAGGGTTTAGTATACTTATTAGACTAATTCTAATAACTAATAAATAAAACTATATTCTTATTAATTATATAGGAAATATATTTATCGTAAGGTACTATACGCTTAAGTCTATAGCTTACTATTCGAGGAGGTATTATAAGGGTAGGAGGTATCGATATTATTATTATTATTTTAGGTAGGAGGAGCGTTAAAAGTAGGAGCGGGGTTAAATCCCCTACTAAAAGTAGGGCGGCGATTATTAATCTACTAGGACCTACTATAATATATAGGAAAATACATAGCGGATTCTCGTTATTATAATACTTTACCCGACTTAATACTATAGCCTATAGGGCGGATAAATACCCTACTATAGCCTCTTTTATTTACTTTATTAAACCCTAGTTATATCCTAGCTATAGATATTCGTAGAGAGAGTGGTTTTCCCCTAGGTCCTCTGGTTTTTCTACCCTATAGACTACTTGTTTATATCCTAGATACCTTATAGGTCCCTAGTATAAGTTTTAATAATAATAATAGCCTATAATTCCAGACTTATATTTATAATAAATACTCCTAGGAGACTTTAATATTTATTACTTAGTATAGAATACTTATAAAAGAACTAGCTTATATTCTAATCGACTTCTCTAATATTATCGGTTAGGTATTTCTATCGCCCTACCGAATATAACGGGTTAATACGCCCTAATAATTACGTATAACTATAGCTAGTAATCCCGTATATACGTATAATACAATAGTAATATACCGATTAAATAATAAAAGGATAAAGTACCCTTATTAATAATAGTCCTCGCTAAGTATACTTTTACTTTAGTCCTAAATACTTATCTTCTTTATTTAATATATAAATAAAACCTAATATTTATATATAAGATTCCCCTATTCTTATCTTTTAGAATCGAGTTAATATTAATCCGACTTTATATTAGAATCGTAAAAGATTTATACTAATATTAGACTAGAGTTATATAGTATTACGCCTCCTATTTAAACTCCTATTTAAGATTCTACTAATTTATTTAAGTTATTATACGAGTATTCTAATACTAGTAACTTTTCTTTTATAATTAAATAAAAAGGTAGTATAGATAATTACTATATCCCCGAGTACTTTTTTATCTAAATCTAAAGGTTTAGTTAAATAAAAGGCTAATCTGGATTTAACTTAAATAGGTTTTTCCTAGTATATATTACTTTATTATATAATATATTTACGAGTATAATATTTAATAGTATTATATATCCTTAGGATATATTATTTTATCGTATTATATATCCTAGGAACTTAGGTTAAAAATACGTTAAAATTATTTTAAAATCGTATTAAAATTATATTAAAATTAAGTCGAAAATATAGTTAAACCTTATACCCCTAGTATTATTTCTTTTATATAAAGGGTTATATATCTACGAGAATAAAAGATAAAAAAGAGAAAAATAAAAAATAAGGTCGAAAAACTTTATTTTTTCTTTTATCTTATTTTTCCTTTTTACTCTTATTCGAATATACTTATTTTTATATATTTAAAAGTCTATAAATTCGTAAAATTAGTATCGTAATTACTAAATAAAAACGTATTTTATAAAATAAGTATAGTCGAAACTAATTCGAATAGGAGTCGACTTAGATTAAAGTTAAGTCGACTTTAAATATATATTAAAAAAGAATTAAAAAGAAATTAAGTCGAAATTGATAAAAACTCTAACTAAAACTAGAGAAAAGCCGATTTAAAAAAGCAAGTAAATAGTATTAACTTATAGTAGGTATTTATTAAGTATTATAGAACTATTTTATCGAAGTAGAACTAAATACTAATAAAAGTATATCCGAAAATTATCGAAAATAATTATAGTTTCTAGGATCCTACTAAGTATATAACTTCTATTATTTAAACTATTCTTTTATTCTAATAAAATAGTATTAAGTTTAGTATAATATAAAGTATATAATTATTCCTAATACTAATTAGTATTAATTAAGTATTTTTATCGCCCTATTAAATATAACGGGTTAATACGCCCTAATATTTATATATAATTATAGCTAATAATCCTATATATATATATAATATAATAATAATATACTAATTAAATAATAGATAGATAAAGTACTCTTATTAATAATAATCCTTATTAAGTATACTTTTACTTTAATCCTAAATACTTATCTTCTTTATCTAATATATAAACAAGACTTAATATTTATATACGAGATTCCCCTATTCCTATCCTTTAGAATCGAGTTAATATTAATCCGACTTTATATCGGAATCGCGAGAGATTTATACTAACGTTAGACTAGAGTTATATAGTATTACGCCTTCTATCTAAACTCCTATTTAAGATTCTACTAATCCGTCTAAGTCGTTATACGAGTATTCTAATAAATATATTACCCGATTATAGCTTACCTTTCTTACCCTATATAATAAGTATACTAGGTTCTTTTATAATTATAAAAATAGTATTCTTAACCTTATTTAAGTATTCTCGAATATTTTTACTACTTTCTTTAGCCTAAACCTCGACTTTATAGGCTTTAATTATATTCCCTAAACGGTTACCTATAAATCTCCTAATTAGACTAACTCTTCCGACCTAAAACTATAATAATAATAAGTAGATAAAAATAGCGTTTTTTAGGAAGCCTAGGCTAGGATATACTTTATCCTTAACTCCCTCCTTACCCTAGCCGATATTAACTATACGCTTAATAGGCTTTATAATAACCTCTATAGTATTATTTAATATACTATTCCGTTTATAATACTAAAGTATAACTAAGGTAGATAATAATTTACCCCGATTATTATAATAATAATATAAAATACTAAAAAAGCTTAATATAAGTATAAGTAAAATAGGATATAAGCCTACTAGGAGGCCCTTTAAATAATAATATAATACTAAAAAGTAGAGGTTTAAAATACTAAATAAACCTATTAAAAATCCTTCCTCGAAAAAATAAGCTCCTTCCTTAATAAGCTATAGGCTATTAAGCGCTAGGTAAGAATATATAATAGACTTACCCTAAACCCTATTTACTTTCCTTCCTTACTTTAGCCCGATAATAGCCTAGTTATAATATTCGAGGAGAAAATAATAGTTTTTAACTATTATTTCTTCCCCCTATACTTTAATCTTCCCCCCCTAAAATATTATTACCTAAAGCCTCGATTCCGCCTTTTATAAAAGATTATCGTATTAAATATTAAGACTACCTTAAGTAAAATACTATTATAGAAGGCTATTAGTATTAATACTATCCTAATAGGGTTTTTAAAAATATACTCCTTTACCCTTACTTCCTTTTTTATAATAATCTTCTAGGTATATATTAATACTAACTACTTTTTTATTATTTATATACTATAATTATTATTATCCTATATAAACCTAGGAAAAAACCTAAAGTCTACTAATAGGCTAGTAAATATTAGCTAATTTTACTCCTTTATTATTTAGGGAAAATCCTCGAGTCGATTATTAGGCGAATTATCTCCTCTACTACTAAAATATATAGCCTACTCCTAAATAAGTAAATAAATAACTAAAAGTATAAATCTATTAAAATAGTTATCCTAATAATTATAAAGCTTATTCGTACTATATAGGCTAAAAAAGGGGTAGTCTCCTTTTTTTAACTTAATATTAAGGGAGCCTTTAATACTATTTAGTACTTTAAGCTTTTAAACAAACTTAATTATTTTAGTTATCCCTATTAGATTATTAGCTTTTTATATAACTACTTTTTCGACTAAACCTCTAGATTTTACTTTAATAGTAAAACCTTAAACCTAATCCTAGTCCCTATAAGAGTTCCCTAAGGGTCTTCCCTTTTTACTATTTTATTTATCCTTTATATAACTCTATTATATTATTAACTTTAGTACGAAGAAAGCCTTATTATTATAGGATTAATAAATAATACTAATCTTCTTAGTATTAAGCTTAATACTAGGATTATTATAAAATAGTTATAATTAGCTTAGTATATTTACGAGGATTAGGTAATAAACTATAGAATATTCTTTAGCCCTAATAAAAACGAACTTATTTATTTCTCGAAGCAATAATAGCTAAATACTACCCTAGTTTACCTTAGGGATTATTAAGTCTATCCGGTTATAAAGGTAAGGCTCCTCGGAGTCTAGGTTTATTATAAACTATAGTAAAAAGCCTACTTTAAAATACTTTAAAATAAGCTCTTTCGATAAAACCTCGCCCTTATTATAATATTAGCCTTTATATAGGGATACCCTATAACTAGGGCTTAGGAGGTTTATAATAAGGTTATATACTCCTTTTTTAATTATACTATTATAACCTTTTATACCCCTATATTATATAATAATAAGCTCTTAAGGATAACTAAGGACCTTATTAAAGCTTAATCCATATACCTTTATACTATTACTAGTACTTATAGAGTTGCCTCTATTTATTACTTTAAGTCTAAGACCTAAACCCCCCCTATTAACCTATACCTTAACCTATATATAATTAGCTCTCTTATATACCTCGATCGAATAAGAATACTAAATAAAATTAAATAGGCTTTTTATAGAATTAGTAAATACCTAATAAGGTTCCCCTAGTACTAACTTTCTCGATAATAACCCGGCTATACCCCCTTCCTATAAGAAATTAAGTAGGTATAAGAATAGACTAATACTATTAATCTCTTTAAAGATACTATTATCTACCGTTATCTAGCGAAAGATTAAGCGCGAAAATAGGATTACTTAAAGACTAGCCTATATAATAACCGATATTATAGCCCCTTTTTTCTATTTAGCTTCCTATATTATTTTAATTAACTTAATATCCTTAGGATATATAATAGCCTTCCTAAATAAATTAGTATTATAATAATATAGTTATAAATAAGTAAAATAGGCTTTTAAGAATTCCTCTTCTAATAACGTATCCCTAATATTACTACCCCCCTTTACTCTTATAGGAAAAGGCTAAAGAATATCTATTATATTATTCTATTCTACCCGAAATATAATAAGTATTAGTCTTCCCTTCTATAAAGGATTATAACTAATAAATACTTATATTTTAAGCTATAATATCGCTTAAGCGCTATTATACTCGCTAAATAAATACTATATTATAGGGGCTTTTTTAATTTACTCTAATAAACTCCCTATATATTACTCTAATTACGTCCTAGGTTATATATTTATAACCGCTTATATAGACTAATATTTACCGTATTTATTAGCTACCTAACCCTACCTAAGCTATTTTCCTATTTTTATCCTTATAATACTTACTTAGGATTTTTTAAACGGGGCTATTATAAATTATAACTAATATTACCTTTAGTACTAGGGTTAATAGGCTAGCCTTAACCTCCTCGGCTAGCTACCTTATTAGCCTACTAATCTTTTTCTACTTTCCGCGTAGAATAACTCGCTTTAGTATAATAATAATAGGCTACTTATTATTATGTATTATTACGATAGGCGATTCGTTTATATTATTATCTAAGTTTATAATAGAGGTTATAAGGGGGTTAGGGGTATTCGGGGATAACCTAGTTATAACTATTTAACGCTTTATACTACTAGTATTATTAATTAATATTATTCTACCCTTCCCTTTATTAATAGCGCGAGTAATAGGCGTTTCCTAAGTATTAGAACTAATACGTATAAGAGCCTCGGATATAGGTTAGGAGGATTTACTATTCTTCTAAATAATAATAATTAGCGTTTATAACGACTTTATAATATTCTTAATAGCGCTTATAATCTTTTTTATTATTTTAAATAATACTTTTAACTTTACCTTAATATTCTCTATAGCCTAGGTAATAGATTTATTAGTATTAATAGAGTACTAATCGAGTAATATAGCCTTAGCTTTACTTCGAATCGCGTATATTTTATAATACTAGTCTTTCTACTTAGTATTACCCTAAATAACCTTTACTACCTTTAGCCTAGCCTTTTTACTAAGCTTTTTTATTATTATAATCTCCTCGGCCTTCTTTACCCTAAAGTCGGTATAGAATTTTACGTCCGCTTCGACTATATCGGGTATTATTTAGCTTTTAGTTAGATTTTACTTTTACCCCTACTAAGATTAAATATACTTTATAATAAATTATATTTACTTTTATATACGCTATATAAGAGTTAGTTATAATTATTATTTCGATTAATATTATTATTATACTTATTAAAGAATCTTATTTATAATACTAGTCCTAGTAATTATTAACTAGTATACTAGCCCTCTATTAAATAATATATAAAATATAATTATTATACGGTATTTTCTATTTAATACCTATATTAACTTCTTAAGGTATTTTTACTTAATACTATTATTATTATTATAGGAAAGTTAGGTAATAACCTAAATATATATAGGGTATTTATACTCTATATAAATAGGGTATTTACCTTATTAATTTACCCTATTATCTTAATACCCTTACTTATACGTAAAGCCCCCTCCTTTTAGGCTTTACCCTAACTCCCCTCCTTTTTTACCCTCTCCTCTACCCCCCTCCCCCTTCCCCTCCCTCTTTACTATAGCCTAATAAGGTTAGGATTAACCTACTATTACTCCTACTTATATTACCGACTCTTACTCGTTTTCGGGCTTTTACTCTATAGAAGAGGGGGGTTTTCCCCCAGGTCCTCCCGGTTTTTCCTCCCTATAGCTAGCTAAATAGATTCCTAGATACTTATAGGGTTACTAGAGTAAGATTAAATAAAATAAATACGTATTCCCTTTTATATTTTATAAAAATAGAAAATACTATATAAAACTAAGAATTAAACCCCTATAACTAATAGAGAAGTTTATTATTCTACTAGACTTACCTTAAAAACTTCCTAGTAGGAATCCTTAGTAAAAGAATTAGATTAAGACCCTTTATCTACCTTAAAAAGACTAGAGCGATTAGACCTAGACTTAGCCTAAATACCCCTACCCTCGATAGAAAACCCCGAAAAGAGCCTATTAAAAATAGTTTCCTCCTTTTTAAATTAGCTTAACGTTTAAGTATTACTTATAGAGATAATAGCTATAAGAGCGGAGTTTATCTAATAGTATTATACTAATAATCCTAGCCCCGATATTTCCTAATAGCTAGCCTTTATAGCTTTTAAAAGGCCTTTTATTAACTTTATAACTATTAATAAGGCTATATAAAAAGACTTTACGATTATAGATAACCCTAATCCTATATACTCGGATAATACTAAATCCTATTATAAAAATATTAGTACTTTTACTAGTAAAAAGAGAGAGTATAATACTTTCCTAGTTAAACTTAAAAATAAAATATATACTAATTAGATAACTTTTTATAATAAATAAAACTATATATTATTTTTATTTTAGAGCCTTAATAAAAGAGCGTAAAAAACCCTTAAAACCTATTATAAATCCGAGGACTATTTATATTCCTATTTAGCTAAAATAATTTAAAGTTTAGAGTCTACTTTTAATAACCTAAATAAGTTTAAGGAGTCTATTAATTATTTCTAAAAGCTATATTCCTCCCTTATTAATTATTAAGTATAGCAACTTATACAAGGTATAATAACCTTTATAATAGTCCCTATAGTAATATAATAAATCTACTTTCGGACCTTATAATCCTTTAATACGAGGAATCGCCGGATCTAGCGATTTACTTTATATTATAGTCTTTACCTTCTTAATAACTATTTAATTATACGATTTAGGGTTATCTCGTAGATTCTATAAACTCCCTCGGCTATACTATACGACTATTTAGTTACTCCGTAAGATCCTATAGGAAGATAATAGATTATAGTAGAATCGTTAGGAAGCTCTTCTCTTTTTCTTTTATATTCTAGATTAAAAGAAGTATTTATATATAAGTAGTTAGATTAGTAGTACTATAAATAAAGAGTTAGAAATAATAATTATATAGAGCTTACCCTAACTTTATATAAAGTATTTATCCCCGTACTCTTTATCTTTATTCCCTCTCCTTATATATAAAGCTTTCCCTAATCCCGATAGTTATAAGCCCGGCTTACTAAGCTTTTAACGATTTATTTAAAGGTATTTATAGAATAATAAGTATTTAAAAATTAATTAAAACCCTAAAATTACTTATTAAAAAACCCTAAACCCTAAATATTATTTTTTAAATCCCTTCTTATAGGAAATAACCTATTTTATATAATATAGAAACCTCTTAATTATATTTAAATTAAGCTCCTTCTTATAAGGAAAGACTTTATATAATAAACTTAAAGCCTACTTATAATTAATAAACCTAATAAAATTAATAAAACTAATAAAATATATTTATAAAGGTAGACTTTATACCGGTTTAAAAATAAACCCTAGAACCTTTTAATTAAAGCTTATAAACGTAGATCGAAGGTATAAATAACTAAAATAACTAATAATACTACCCTTAATACTTTTATTACCCTTCGGGGACCTAATAACTAGAAGAAGTAGATTAGTATTATTTAAAAGTATACTAAGCTATACGACTTTTAGGTTTATATTAACCTAGAGTTAATAAACCGAGTTCCCCTAATTAAGCCTATAGTACTACCGGAGCTCTTAAATAAATAAATCCTTTAAATAACCGTTAATAATACTATTAAGGTATATAAGATTTAAGTCTCGATATATAAGTACTAACTTACTATTTATAAGACTAAAATAAAAGTATTTACGAAGATCTAGGAGTTTATTATAAAAACTAGTAGTATATATTATAGCTCTATTACCTATAAGAGTAATATAGCTATAGAACTTTAGACTTTATATAATTATATTAAGCCCTTAGTATAAATTAGGTAATATAAAGTATTTAATTAGTACTATAAGGTACTAAAGGTACCTAATAGAATAAAGATTACCTTTTAGGTTTTAAAGTACTAGGAGGCCTTAACCGAGATTAGCCTCGAATTACTCCTTAATAATAATAGGATTCGACCTATAATAGTATTTATTAATACTATTAAGGAGGTTAACCCCGAATTTTATAACTACTAGATAAATAGAATCGAAAAACTTATAAATAATAGTACTATTACTAAACCTATTATCCCTAATAAATACAAAATTAATAATTAGTTTAAGAAAATTACCCTTTTATTAAAGCTATCCTAATAGTATACTCTAATAGCTCTAGCTATATAAAAAGGAGAGAATAGTAATAGGCTAAAGCTATAATATATATACGGAAAGTCCTATTTCTTTAGTAATTACTTTTATTAGAATAAGGGTATTAGGCTAACTAGATAAAAGCCTAATTCTAATATTATTAAGAAGATAAAGGCTTTTATTAAAGAAAAACCTTATTTTAAGGACTTAGTAGAAAAATTAATTACTATTATTAACTAGATTAAAGATAAAAAAAAGGAGGATATTCTTATAGTCTTAGCGGTTATAATAGCCTTTATAGTTAATATAAGGCTAGCTAATTAAATAGATCCTAAGGCTTATCCCCTTTACTAATTAATTATTATAGATATAGGGGCTAACGATTATATATTCTACGAGCTTTTACTTTTTATAGAATATACGCCCCTAGTAAAGCCTTATTAGGTCCTCTTAGGCTCTAGATTCCTCCCTTTTTTAGGAAAAGGGATTATAGAGTTCCCTATTAAGAATAAAAATACCTAGAAGCTTATTAATATCCTATACGTCCCTGATTTTTATTATAACGTAGTTTTAGGCTACCGACTTCGTAAAGCCTAGATCGATTAGAGCCTTCTTAATAGGATTATACGTATTAATAGATAATAAGTATATTAGACGATAACTATATATAAATAGGCTGTATTATATTATTATAAAAACAATTATATACTACTTATAGCCGCTATAACTATAATAGCGTTAAATAATAATAATAATAATAATAGTAATAGCTCTAATAATACTATAGTTTTTTACTAATAATTTAGCTATCCTAGAGTAACTACTCTTTAATAGATCTTAGGGGGTAAACCCGCCCCTTTTACTATTAATTATAAGCTATATTCCCTCGTAAAAGTAAAGTATTTAATTAAAAGGACTCTTCTATTTTCTAAAGTAGAATAACCCTTTTAAAGACTCTATTTTAACCTTTTCCTATATAATACTTTATATAATAGGAAGATAATAGCGCTTATAGTTATTAATAACTATATAAAGATTATGTTTTACTTCCTACTAGCTAATACTATAATAACGATATTAGTCTATATATTAGAGGTTCTTATAATATTTATTAAATAATAATTTAACCTTAAAATCATTATCCTTTACTATAATAACGATTATAGGTTATAATTAGGCTATAATAAATAGATTAAATATAATAGTATTTAAGATAAAACTATAGTATCCTATACCTCTGCCTAGAATAGCCCTACTAAGCGCGCTAGGGGGGTAGTAAAAACGAAGGCTAGAGTTATAGGAATCGGGGCTAACCTCCTAAAGTCTTTATAACTAGAAATCTAGAAAGTAATAACCTATAAGGCTTAGGGAGACTTATATAATCCGGAATAATATAATATACTTATCGAGGCGCGTATTCTTATTTTAGCCTAATAGTAGGGCATTTAGTAGGTCCTAATATCGTAATACGATAAGAAGGAGCTTATCGCTAGTCTATTCGATACGACTAATAACCTATTTCTATAGCTTCTTTTATACGCCTCCTTCCTTTAGGAGGATAACCCCGTACGCGGAGCTATTAGGTAAGGCCTCCGGGGGGGACCCGGGTAGAGGTATAAACCTCGACGGGGGAACCCTTAGGCTCTAATAGTCCTACTAAAACTAGCTAGCGGGTTCGCCTTCCTTTAATATTACTTTATCCTCTAATAACCCTTTTATAAATACGCTTTAGGCTCCGACTAATCCCCTCCTAAAGTCCGCTTTCGATAAACTTACCTAGGTAGTCTTATAGGATAGCTTTCGCGCTATATAGATTATTATTAATTCCTTCGCCGAAAAACTTTACTCTTAGAGTTCTATTACTCCTCTAATAGACTCTATACCCCTTCCTATATTATTTACTAGGGCTATTTAAAAGACTATAGAAAAAGCTATTATATTTATACTCTAGATAAAATCCGCCCCCTTTAATTAGCTATTTTAGGCTTTTATTCTCGCTACTACTAGGGAACCTATTATTAGCGCCCTAATAAGGATTCGCCTAATCCCCGCTTAATACGATTATAAGGTCCTTGTCTCCCTAAAGGATATTCCTATTATAAATAGGGTTTTATCCTTACCCCCTTTTACCCTTATTATTAAGGCGAATAAGGTAATAGGTATACTAGTTATAATTATAGCCTAATACCTCCTAAGTAATAATATTATCCTTATTTTTAATACTAAGAAAAAGAGTCTTATAAACTAGGATAATTAGATTTAGTAAGTATTTAGTATAGGAATAATATATATACGCTAGACTTTCGCTATTATTATTAAAGGCGTTTATACGGAGTCTATTCTCTAGGATTATAATACTCTCCTTATTATTCTTTATACTATTAACCGTATTAATATTACTCGTTTTAGGGCTATAAAGCCGTATAAGGGCTTATAAAGTATTACCCCCTAGATAAACCTTATTCTCGGTATTAATAATATAGTTAATATAAACCGACTTTATATAAATAGCCTTATAATTAACTTAAAGATTATTTATTATAAACCCTATAATAAATCGGTATACTTTAAGTAATATTATAATTACTTTTAGTATAATTATATCTTTAGATATTATTAGGAAAACCCTTATTATAATTATTATAATTCCGCCTTATACGATAGTAAAAAAGGGTCCTACCCTATTAATAAGGGGGATTAACCCTAGTACTACCTTTTATATAATAGTACTTATACTACTTAGGTATACGATTACCCTATCTCCTAATAATAATAGGAAAAGGCTAAGGCTAACTATTTACTCTACCCCTAGCGCTTTTAAAAGCCGCCTATAGCCTAGTCGCCTACTTACTACTTATCCCCCCCTATTAATACTAATAGCTTTATATAGGTTTCCCTATATAAATAACCCTACTAGGGCTCCCCCGGGGACCTCGATTATACTTTAAACCTTAATCTTACTAGCTTTTAGCCTTTTAACCCTATTATTTTTATTTCCTTTTAAGATTTAACCCTTAGCCTTATACCCTAAGGCGGACTTCTAATATAAAGTATTTTAATAACTCGGGGTAATCCTACTCTTTATAGGGCTTTAGCCTTATAAAGTATATCCTCCTCTTAGGGAGTAACTACCCCCTATAAAAGTATAAGGAGTACTAAGGGGGGTAAGGGTAAATAGGATAATAAGGGAGGATCTTCTTTTACTCTATCCTATACCTAGCTTACTCTTTTTATATAATCGCTATTCTTTATATTTTTAATATAATTATTATAAAGATTATAACCCTTACTTAGAATATTTAGTATATAAACTACTTTACTTATTTTACCCTTTTTTCCGCTATTAATTATAACGTTATTATTCTTTAGGAGTTTTATTTTAACTTATATAACTATAGCCCCCTATTCGGGGGCCTAGGGCCCTACTTTTGCTCTGCTATTAGGGGGTTTTGCCCCTTTTTAGGGATTTTTCCTACTTAGTATAATAGTAAGGTTTTAGAAGCCCTTTAAGGCCCCTAGAGTAGATTTAAATAAATAAATAAACTTATATAACTACCTACTATTCCCTAGCCTTACCCCTTACCGCCTTATCTAAAGCTCTAGCTATATACTTATTTATATTTATAAGTAATATAATATTAAGTCCTAGAACCCTATTCTTTTAAAGGATATTACTAGGGTTTCCTTTTATAATAGTCCTTATATTCTCTCTTTATACTCCTTACCTTTTAGTATTTTTATTAGGCTTATCCTTTTCCTACCCTAGTTATTTTTTACTTATTCTCTAGCTATTATCCTCGGGGATTTTAACTCTTATTACCTATTATAGGATTTTTATAATTATATTTTACCTTATATTTTAACCCTTTTTAATACTATTACCTCCCTTAGTTTTAAGCTCTTAACCCCTTCCTACGAGGTTATTTAGAAGGTTTATAACCGTTAAACTAGTATAATTAACCTCTTTTAGGCTACCCCTTCTAGCCTTCTTACTTTTCTTAACCCCGATTTAATTCTTTATAATTCCGATTATATTCCTTAGGCTATTTCCTTTTATATAGCTCTCCTATTAGAGTCTAAGCCCTCCCGCTATTAAAAGTCCTTTTACCTAGATATTCTTTTAGCGGAGGCCGAGAACTACCTTCTTCCCTTTTATATTTATACTTCCTTACTTAAGAAGATTAACTCTTTTATTATTTAGCTTTATAATAAACTAAAGGCTATAGTAGCTATTATTATCTTATACCGCCCTTAGTTCTTCGGACCCTATTTAGCCCCCTAGTAGACTCCTAAAGTAATTAGTACGACTAGGTTTATAAAAAGGACCCGATAATACTAATAAGTAAACCTAATAAATTCTTACTAGTAGAATTATTAGAATACGATATTAACCCTTAAGAAGTCTATTTATATAATTAAGAAAAATATATAAAGGGGTTTTCTAGCTTTAGCCTCCTTAAACCCCCGTATTATATAATTTATAATCTAATAGGCTTATTTATATAATTAAGCCCCCCCTAAGCTAGCTTATACTCTTCTACTAGCCTCCTCCCCTAATAGCCTATTAATATCCGACTTTACTAGAAAAGTCTAACTTCTAAGTAATAAGTTCTTTCCTTACTTTTTAACTACCCCTTTACTACTCGACCTTAATAACTTATTCCCCCCTTTTAATATTTCTTCTATAATTATAGACTTCGATATATATAAAGCGCTTTATAGTATTTTATTATAGAAGTCTATAGGACTTAATAATATCCTAGTTAGCTTTTTTAAGGGATATAGCCCCCCCCTTATTATAGTTTTTACTAGACTATTCTAAGGTTATATTTCCTAAGCCTACTTTCCTACTACCTATAAGGTTTTTAATATTACTATTCTTTATAAGTAGGGTAAGTCGCCCGAGGTTTACTAAACCCCGGGCGGCTACTAGCTAATCTCCCTCCTTAATACTATTAGTAAGGTTCTTAAAACTATCCTTACGAAGTATATTTTAATAGTTATAAAACTCTAGGGTATTCTACCTTTTAGGTAAATAGGTAATCGTCCTAGCCGATTTATAAATAATACCTTATTTTTCCTTACTAAGACTATTCGAATAATATAAAGCCTTTAAGGCTTAGTCTCCTTACTTATACTCGATATAATAAAGGCTTTCGATTATATTTTATACTATAAGCTTATTTAGACTCTCGATTACTTTAGATTCCTTTTTTAAATTATAGCTTTCCTTTATTCCTACTTTATAGACTAGATATCCCGTATACGTATTAATAGTATTCTTTTAAACCCTATTTTTATCCTAAAGGGGGTACCCTAGGGGTCCCTTTTATTACCTATCCTTTTTATCCTATATATTTCCTCCTTTTATTATTATTTAAAAAGAGTTATAGGGGTTATTCCTATAGGCTTTACTAATAATATAAATATTATTAATACTAGTTATACCCTAGCTTAGGTCTAAGCTTAGCTCGTTTAAGCCTAGGGGGTTTATTAGGATTAGGCAAAGGAGTATAAGATATCCTTTTAACCCCTTAAGAGCGAACTCCTCTACTTTACTAGGGCTTACTAAGTAAATACCTCCCTATTAAATCTTAATAGGGCGTTAATCGCCCTTACTTAGGAAGCCTATATACTTAGTATTTAGATTTACTAAAAGCTCTAGTAAAAAGCCTACTTTTAACGCCTTTAGTAAAAGCTATAAAAATAATAGCTTATACTTACTAGCCTTATTACTTCTACCTAGGGCTTTATACTCCCCTACGCTAAGGAAGTATATACTAAGGTTATTTATACTATTATTACCTATAGTTCTTTCTACTTTATCCCCTTTACCCTAGCTAAGGGTAACCCCTTTAGTCTTATAATTAAAGAGCTTATAAAAGTCTAAGCCTACTACCTTTATACTATTACCGGGGCTTACTAGGCTATACCTAGTTATTATATAGAAATCGAAGTATATATCCCCCCTTTTAACGTTTATTTAACCTATTATTCCGCCTATACCTATTAGCTCCTCGAATCCTATAGTTTTATTACTATAGTTTACTTAATTATTAATTAGGTTACTTATTAACTCCGCCCTTATTATAACTACCCCTTTACTACCTCCTATATTACCCTTAGGGATATATAATAGGCTTTTACCTCCTAAGTAGGTTCTAGAGCCGCCGGCTTATAGTCTTACCGACTATTAAACCTCCGCTTTTAGGATAAATAGTATACTTATTAAGAAGCTAAGGAATAATACCTTAAATAGTATAAATAATCCTATAACTATACTATTAATATACCCCTCTATTTTTATTTTAGCGTCCTCCTCGTAAAGTATACCTTTTTTCTGAAATTCTTTAATAGCCTTTTTACCTAGTTCTATACTAGTAGGATTAAACTTAATAGGTTTTTCTTTATTTACCGTATTCCCTTTATACTATTACCTTTTTACCCTTATAGCTTAAACGAGGATAAAATAGCCGAATATATTTTCCTTTATTATTATTTTATTATCTTATACTACTCTTTCCTTCCTCGTACTCTAATTACTCCCCTAAGGGATTAAGCGGATTTTATCTAAGCGTTTTAATATAAATCCTATACTAGCCTCCTTATTAAGTAGTTTTCTTCCCTATATTAACTATATTAATTTAACCTTACCCTAGACTTATAAGTATAATAAACTCTAGTATTATTTTAATTTACTATTACCTTTTTTATTATTATTTACCCCTTTTTTACTATTTAACCCCCCTTACCTTTTATTTATTATTTTAGCCGCCGTATAATCCTTCATATTAGCTTTTTTTAGGAGGTATTTATACCCCCTTTTTAGCGCCTTTATTCCCGTCTTTTTACTTATTATCTTCTATTTTTTTATAAGCCTTCTTTTTCCCCTTATCCCTCCCCTAAGAATACTATAGGCGGAGTTCTACTACCCCCCTTTACTATCGCCGCCTTATTCTTTATCCTACCCCTTTTTATTATTATCTCCCTCTTTAACTCCCCTATATTATTTCCCTTTTCCTTACCCCCTCCCCCTTTACCTTCCTCCTATTATTCTTTTACTAGCCCCCTAGTATCCTTTTATTCCTTAGCCTATTCCTTATACTTTATAGTATCCTTAAGGATACTAAGGTCCTTTTTCGTATTTTTATATAGCCTTTTAATTACCTAATATACGGACTCTAGCTTATCTCCGAATAAGGGGTAATATAATACGTATTTATCGATATTTAGCTTTTAATTAAAAGCCTTATTATTATTAAGTACGTATACTAAGAGTATATTATCGCTTATTATCTAGAGTACCGTTTAGTTTACCCCCTTTTTAATCTATTAAAGGCGGGTTTTAATCCGCTTTACCGCCTACTAATTATTCTTCGACTATTCTTCGTTTATTTTTACCTATTTCTCTAGCCGCTTATTAATCTAGTTAAGTAAATACGCTATATATTTAATAAGGCTAAGAATCTATTAATTAATAACTCTATTATTTTAAGTAGGGGTAATATACGGTAATAGGTTAAGCGCTTTCTAAGGCTATAGGTAATTCGGTTAATTCGGGTAACCCGTATTCGGTATAAGGATTAACCTTATAAATCTACCGTTTTACGCTAGCCTTATAAACGCGTTTATTATTATTATTAGTATTATTATAATTATTATTATTACTACTATTAATAGGGTAGGAATTATAGGCTTAAATAGGTTAATAAGCGCTTATATAAGTAATAATTAAGGTTATATAACCCTATCCTACTCCTTTTTTATAATTTATTATAGCTTTTTAAAAAGCTTTTAAAACTATTATTTTATTAACTCCCTCCGCCTAAACTATATTTATACTACTTATTTCTACCGAGTTTAGGGATTTACCCTATTTAATAAAAGTTATTAATTCTACTATTTTCTAGGCTAATACTAATAATACTAATTATTATTTATTAATACTTTTCTTACCCTCCGTTTACTCTTTTAGTCGACTCTTAGTTTTATATAATACTTATATACTATAGTATAATAATAATAAGTAGCCGATTAGGTATTTACCCCTCGTTAATTATAACTATTTACTCTTTACCCGGATTCTATTCGCCCCTTTCCTTATTATTACTTATTTACTCTTTTAATCCTAGTAAAAAAAGCCTTTTTCGATTAAGTATAGGATATATAGGCTATAGGGGATATTATATAATTTATTAGGTTCTACTAGTTAAGAATATATAATAGGAGTAAGGGGATAAGTTAGCTATAAGGTACTTATTAATTATATACTCCTTTATTATTCCCCCTCCTATTACCCTTATAGTTATTTCTCCTCTTTTACGTAAAAAGAGGTAGGAAGTATTTACTAAGGTAATATTAATAAAGGAAGAAAGAAAAGAAGGAGGAGGGAGGAATAATCGAGGTTTTTATACCCCCTTTTCTACCGCGCTTTACCGCCTATTATATTAGTATACCGGGTTAAGTCTTCTTTTCTCTACTCCCCCCCTCCTCTCTTTTTCTCTCTTTCTCTTTTTCTCTCTCCTACCCCCCCCCCCCCCCCCTTTTCTCCCCTTTTTCTTATATAATTTATAAGACTACCTAAGTAAACGGCTTATCCTATTATATATTTATTTACCCCTACCCTATAGCCCCCCCGCCTGGAGGCCTAGGGCCCTACTTTTACTTTATTATTAGGGGGTTTTACCCCTTTTAGGGATTTTTCCTACTTAGTATAATAGTAAGGTTTTAAAAGCCCTTTAAGGCCCCTAGAGTAGATTTAAATAAATAAATAATAGGTCCTAATATAATAGTAATTCTATATCCGTACGGAGGTCCTAGGTTTAATTCCCGGGTAAGTATACTTTTTATAAAAAAGGTTCTAAAGTTAATAGTATAAGTACTAGGTCGTACTTTATAATTTATACTATATACCTACTAGTAAGAGGTAGAGCTAAGTAATATAAATAATAATATATAGTATAAATTAATAGTATATTATATAATTTATATAGTACCGATTAAGAGCCTAACCTACTAGCAAGGTAATAGCCTATAATAGCTATATTAGGGGGGTATATAAGGCTTAGGGAGACTTATATAATCCGGAATAATATAGTATACCTATCGAGGCGCGCGTTCTTATTTTAGCCTAATAGTAGGGTATTTAGCAGGTTCTAATATAATCTATATTTATAATAGGACTCTAAATAAGTCGATTAAATAGTCTATACTACTTAATAAGTTATACGATTAGCTTAAGGATTATAATAAGGAATAAATAAGTTATACTATTAATATATTATACTTATAGGTATACGGGTACTTTATATACCCTTTTATAAGATAAGCCTAATAGTCTATATATAAATAGGACTTATAAATAAAGCCTTATACTAAGAAAGGATTCCTTATAGGTTATAATCCTAATAATATTTTTAGGATTTAAATCCCGGCTAAGTATAAAGTTAAACGAATTAGGGATATTATATTTAATAAAGTATACTTTTACGATAGTAAATACGAATAGTTATAAAAAACCGAGGTTACTATTTACTTCCCGGAATATATTAATAATACTAAAGACCCGGACCTATTAGCTATAATAAATAATCTCGTAATTATAGGAATTTACCGACTTATAAATATAGCCCTAGAATTATCGGATTAAATAGATATAATTATAGCCGATAATTCTAAGGAGTTTTAGGAGGAGCCCTAAGGAAATACTAGAAATACTAAAGAATCGGCTAATATTCCCTAAATAATACGGGAGTATACTATCGAGATTTAGGGTCCTTTAACCCCTAAACTAGAGATAACTAATACCTAGTAGGTTTAATAGAAAAAAGACCGCTAGGTATAATTCGAAGTTTAAGTCTTTATACCTATAAACCTAGGGGATTATAAAGACTATATAAGGATTAATTATATAATAGCGTTTTACGTAATAGTATTCGATATATAGAAAATATAACTATACTAAAGTATTATCCCGCCTACTCTATATAATTAGAAAGATATAATAGGCTATTTATTCTAGGATAAATTTAAAAAGGTAATGAATAAGGAATTTTAAAAGCTAGTCGATAAAGATATACTTAAACTACTCTATTATAATTAAATACTTCCTAAATACGGGAGAGCCCTACCTTTTATATAGGCCTTCTAGTATAAATTTAATAAGGATAAATACCTAGCGAAGTATAAATCCCGATTATACGTTCGAGGAGATTTATAATAGCCTTTAAATAAGGATACCTATACTATTATACTCGCTATATATAACTTTAGGCTTATAATAGTATTAATAACTAAGTTCGATCTAGAATACGTTTAGTTAAATACTATTAACGTGTTTATAAATACTAAAATCGACGAGATAGTATATATCGAATACCCTAAAGGTTTTATACGATAAGGATAGGTTCTACGTTTAAAAAAGGCCCTTTATAGCCTTCGCTATTCCCTAGTACTTTAGTAGTATAAATTTACTACTATTATAACGAAGTTAGGACTATAAAAGTATACGGACGAGCCTTATATTATAATCTATACTAACTTTCTAGTCTTTTTCTTTATAAATAATGTTATAATCCTCTTTAGGAAAGACTATAAAAAAAATATTAAAGACTTTATTTAACGACTCTTAAGTATATATAAACTAATATAACTCGGAGAGATTAAATAGTACCTTAGGATTTATATTATTAGGGACTAATAATAAAAACGTATATAGCTTAACTAGGTAGCCTATATCGAATGAGTTATTACCTAGTTTAATATTACGAAGAGTAATTCCTATAAAGGTAACCTATTTCCTAATAACTAGTAATAGAAGGTAATTAAACAAGCCTTATTATAGTAAGTCCTTACCTATTAAAAGAGGCTCGGATATATTAATTTTATAATTAATACTACTCGACCTAATATCTCTTTTACCTATAGTAAACTTAGTAAGTACTTATATAATCTAATAGTAAAATACGCTTAGGTTACTAATTAAATAATCTAGTACCTATATATAACTAGATTCCTTACTATTAAGTTCTACGGGATTCGGTAGATATCGATATATAGTATTATAATAAGGAAATCTAAATTACCTTTAACGTAGCCTTTATAAATAACCTAGATAGCCGTAAATTAAGCTAAGGATACCTTATTAAGCTATTTAATAACCCTATTTAGTAGGTAGTAAATAAATAGGCTATAGTTATAACCTTATTAATAGAAGCGGAGTTTTTTACGTTTACGTAAACTATAAAGGAAACTATTAACCTCTTCCGCCTTTTTTAATAGATCGATCTCTAGCTTAATTAAAAGCTAATAATCGAATATAATAATAAGTAAACGATCCGACTTATTACTATGGATATTCCCCGGATTAAGACCGCCCTTAAGTATATTAACGTTTATAATACCTAGGTATAGTAAGTATTCTTCGAGGATTACTTTAATATTACCTATATTAATACTAATTATATAATCGTAGACGGATTAACTAAAGCTTTACTAGGCTAGACCTTTGCCTACTTTATTCGCTAACTTAGTCTCGTCTCTATATAATCCCTACTTTAATAAGGCTAATATATAATATACGGTAGAAGCCGTTATAATCGCTCCTAGGGGGGTATATCGAGTATAATAACTTATATAAAGTATAATAACCTTTATAATAATCCCTATAATTATATAATAGATTTATTTTCGGACTTTATAATCCTTTAATACGAGGAATCACCGGATTTAGCGATTTACTTTATATTATAGTCTTTACCTTCTTAATAACTATTTAATTATACGATTTAGGGTTATTTTATAGATTCTATAGACTCCCTCGGCTATACCGTACGATTATTCGGTTACTCCGTAAGATCCTATAGGAAAATAATAGATTATAGTAGAATTATTAAAAAGCTCTTCTCCTCTTCTTCTATATTCTAGATTAGAAGAAGTATTTATATATAAGTAGTTAGATTAGTAGTACTATAAATAGAGAGTTAGAAATAATAATTATATAGAGTTTACCCTAACCTTATATAAAGTATTTATCCCCGTACTCTCTATCTTTATTCCCTCTCCTTATATATAAAGCTTTCCCTAATCCAGATAATAATAGTATACTATACCCTTAAATATAAGAAAGTATTAAAATTATAAATTAGTACTTAGATTAATACCTACGATTTTATATTAAGAAGTATTAAGACGACTAGAGCGATTACCTACTAATACTCGACTTTACGTATAATTCTTTCTAGTATACCTCCCTTAATATAGCCCTATTAACTATAGCCCTCGGCTAAAATATATAAAACCCGCTTTCTACCGATATCCCTATATAGACTTAGGACTATTTAATACCTATAACTATCGCCTAGGACTTTATATAAAAAGCTTAAATAGTATAATAGTAGGTTTACTAGGTATTAGTAGCCGCCTAAGATTAATAAAAGAAATAAGCTAATAAGAAACGGTAGCCCGCGGATTTTATAATTAGTAATAAGGTCTTCCTTAGTAAAAAGGGGTTTAGTACGATTACCCTAATTACTCGACTTAATATATAATAATTAGGCCCCTTTATAATTATTATAAAAAGGGGGTATAACTATATCCTAAACCTATTAGACTCTTATAAGATAATAAACTTATTCTATATAGATTAATTATAAAAAATAGCTATAAATTTATTACCCGACTAAATTTAACTATTATCTACTCCTAATAATATTAATAGTATATTTAAATAGGAGGTTAATTAAATCCTATAGAATAGAGTTACTGGATAATAATAAGGACTCGAATATTAGGTTGCTTAGTAAGGCTATAACCCTAATAATACGTAATATCCTATAAGAAACTTCTAGCGTATACTAATAATAATTAAGTAATACTATAATTAATAACCGAATACCCTAAAGCCTCCTATTAATTTATAGCGATAGATTAAGGCTATAATAGCGGATAAAGAGTACCTAAATAATAATTAAGATAATATTATAGCCTTTATAAGAAAAGTAGTATATACCTATAGATATTAACCTTAATACGTATATTAAGGCCTTAGTTAAGGGGTAATATTATACGCTAATAATAACCCCGTACGCTTTAACTATAACCTAGTATACGGACCTCGGAGAAACCTATTCCGAGCCCCTATTATATAATCTAGACCTTGTTACCCGTGTATAAAGGTAGCGGGATTCCTCTCTTCTATTTCCTCTTTTCCTTCTTCTTTTCTTTAGCTTAGAATCTTTATATAGAGTGCCTTAATATATTTACTTATTATCCAAGGCTATTATAGAAGGAAGCCTTCCTTATATACTTTTTCTTCTTTAAGAAACTATTTATATTATATAAGCTATTTAAAAACCTATAGAATCCTATAAAAACTTTGTATTATAAATACGCTAGTAAGTAAAATAGTATTATTGTATTCTTTTAGCTTTAATCGTATTTTTTTACTTTAAAATCAACTCTTGATTTTAAATCCATACTAGAATTTAGCTAATAGAATAGTCTTATTATATTCTATTATCTTCTATCCGGTTCTATTATATTATTTCTCAGGTTTTAATTTATAATATATTATAACTTATAGTATAACTTATAATTCCTTATTCCTGATTTCTAATATCTTTATCCGTTTCTATCTAATTCTAACTATTCTTTTTATCCTAGAATTCCTATTTATTATTTTTATCTATTATTATCCGTATATTAACCTTCCGAAATTTAATTATCCGAGGTTTAGCCGGTACTTAAGTACTTGTTTTTAAGTATAAGTAGTATTATATAATAATACTTATTAATTCTATTAATAAGTAGCTTATTTAATAAAATAGTACTTTTAACTAGTATTTATAGTCTAGATTATTATATTTTAGTTAAAATACTATTAAGAAGTAAGCTATATATAAGCTTAAAAGGACTATTATATTCTAAGTAGGCGGGATTCAGTAGTCGTAATAGTATAAGATCGAGTATTAGGCTAATCTCTATAAGTATTAATCGGTCCTCTCTAAACCCCTACTAAGTAGTATATACCTTCTATAATATACTAGTATTAAGCATTCTTATATAGTATTTCATCTTTACTAACTAATAATAATACTAGCCGTATATTAAGATATTAAAGTCTAGAATTATACTAGGCTAGCTCGACTTAATCGCTTATTACCTAATTATATAGGACCGATAAAACTTTAGGGTATTCGGACCTAGTAAACTAGAATTCTTATCTTACTAAGGTATATTTCTAACGTAGTATAAGGTCGGGATATAGATAATAATATCCTCTCTACTAATATATACCTTTATACCCTAGTCGAGAGTACTTAAGGACTATAAAGCGCGGATTATATTATTAAAATTCGACCTATATAGGCTTAGTATAATAGGGAAGATATTAGCCTATTAATAATAATCCTAGCCGTTTAGGGTAGTAATAATAGTATAAATACTAATTATAGAATAATAAGAATTATAATAAAAACCGAATCTATTAATAAAAATTATAATCGGGTAAGAAATAATTAGCTAATAGTCCTAAGCTTTAAATATTATACGTTTATATACTTTAATCTCGAGCTTAGTATAAATAGGATAAGTATAGTAAAAAGAGATTAACTAGTCTATCCTATTAATACCGCGTTTAATAATAAATAGTATATTTAGTAAAGGGGGTTATCCTTATTCTATACCCTTAGAGAAGTTCTTTTTAGCCCTAGCCTTCTCTTTACCTTAACTAATAGCTAGGCTCGGGTTATTATATATTTCTCCCTAATAGTAATCGTAGGCGATTTTATAATAACTAATATAGCCTATAAGGTAATTCTAAGGAATAAAGACTATAATAAGGTTAAAAATAAACTCCTTCTTATTCTACGAAACGCCGAGGTTTTATCGAATAGGATATAATAGGATAAAACTAGGATAATAATAATACGCTTAACTAAATACCTCCTATATTTATAGGGTAATACTATTCTCTATAGTATAAGGTATAAAACGAAAGTCTTTCCCTATACTATAAATATAATTAAGATAGATTAGGTCTAAATTACTAATAAACGTATTTTAATAAATATAAAACTCGATAATATAATAGTAAAGTATAAAGTCGGATAGGAAGATAATTGCCTAAAATACCTCGTATTTATCTTTATCTAGATTGCTAATAATAATATAGGCGAATTCTCTAAATATTATTCGGATAGAGAATACCTAGTAATACGAGTAGAAAAATTCGATAGGTTTATTAATAAAATAGGCTAAGCTATAGTATATATTATAAACTATATTTAACGCAAGGAATTTAATAAAAAGGCTAAGCGAGTTAATAAAATAAAGGTTTATTATAATTTCCTTACTAGTCCGCTTTTATTCCTCGATTTTATAAAATATATATTCGGTTATTAATTTCTCGATATATAATAGTACCTTAGCCTAGCGTATATTGAATATTGGGAAATACGAGGTAATCCTAGTCTTTAGGGTAAATAGTTAATTTAATAGGTTTTAAACTTATTATAAAACCTTATTAAATAAGCCCCTATATAATAGGGCTATAACCTTATAAAGCGCCGTATATTATATACGATTTAGGCTAAAGTTATAAATAAGGAGACTAAAGGTAAGTTCGAAATCCGATAACTCGAGAAACTTATTCTAGTAATATAGAATAAGGATTAATAGATTATTTAGCTATCCTATTATAACTAAACTTTATTTATCTAGGTTTAGTTCTAGCTCCCCGGATACGAGTACTTTATACTAAAATACTTTATATTAAGTAGTATTATTTAATAACTCTAGGTAATAATCGATAAAGTAGCCTATTATATTATCTTCTTTATTCTCTAACTCTACCTATTTATTAAATACTAAGACCTCTAGGGCTAGAGCTATATTATTAAAAATAGTATTATAATTAATAGCTTACTATAGCTCTATATCGTTAAAACTAGTAAGAAGAGTATTAAAGTACTTAGTATTAAAGATTCCCGTATTCTCTAGATTACTTAAGTCGATAATACTTATAATAATTAGTTAAGAAATAAAACTATAGATTTAGCTAGAGAATATACTACTAGTTATATTAACTAAGTTATTAAACGCGTTAGTTTTATCTCTAAGTTTACCTAAGAGGTTTATCGGAGACCTAGGTTTTTCAAAATTCTAGTTAAGTCTATTTTTATTATTATCCTTATATTTATCCTAGATTTTATATTTATCCTAGAGTTTAGTTTATTCTTCGTATTAACTTAGACTAGTATTATAACTTGTTTTAGGCTATAGCTAAACGTATTATAACGCGTTTAGGTTAAAGCTACTATACTAATAATAAGGTATAAAAGACTTATTAATTATCTTTCCTTAATACTACCCTATTGTATTATTATTAGATTATACGCTAAGGACTATAAAATAGTATTTAGTATATCTTAGACTATTTAATTAGAATAGGATAAACCGAAGGTCTTAGGGTAAAACCTACCCTTTAAGTATTATTACTATTTTAGGCTAAACCTTATTTATACCCGGTACGTATTACTTAGGAGTTTAGGGATTTAATAATAATATAGAATTAATCTAAACCTAATAACCTAAAGGAATCTATATATAATAGGTAAAAATACTTATTTTTAGAAGGTAATTAGGACTTAGTATTAATTATTTATCCTCCTATTTACTATCCGAATTCATAAGCCTAAGTTAATCGATAAGGCTAAGAAATATACGGAGGGATTATTAGCCCGTCTTAATACTAGCCCGGGTAATACCTAGGGGTTTACTACGATATAATAGTCTTAGAATCGGGGCGGGTAATAACTATAATTATATTAATTATATAACTATAATTACCTATTATTATTTTTTATTTAGTTATTCTACTAGTTAAGACTAGGTATTTAAAATAATAGAATAATCCTAAAATTATAAAAGTCGAAAGATAAATACCTTTTTAGCTTTATACTATATTTATTATATTTTAGGGTAAGTATAATTCTATCCTTAATATAATTCTTAATAAAAAGGGTAATAATAGATAGACTTTCCTAAAATTACTAGGTATAATTCCTCCTTATTATTATATAATATAATACTATAGTACTTATAAACCTATTTTACTATATAAAATTTAATAATATACCCAAGGTAATAATACTTAAAGTATTATTTTAATTAAACCTTATTTATATATAGTTTATAATTAAAAATCTTAGACTAAAGGATTATACCCTTATTATAAATCCTATTCGTATCCTAAGTATTCTTAAGTATAATTATAAGTAAAGCTTATTATATTCTAAAATAGTATTTCTTCGTATAAAGCTAAAGGTAGTTAATATTATTAGATTTTTAAATCTCCCTAAATAATATCTTTTTCCCGCCCCTTTATATTACTCGTATAAGGACTCTTTTAATAATTAAAGTATAACCCCCTTTTATTAAAAAAACCCCTTTATTAAATATAGTATAAAACTATACTTAATCCTTATAAAGTAAAAAAACTTTATTTTAAAAAATAATAATTAAGTTTTTACTTAAAAGCTTATAAATAGCCTAGATAATAGCCTAGCCTTATATATAAGAGTTAATAACTAATACTTAAGCCTTAGGGCCTTAAGTATATATAAAAGTAGGAATAGTATTATATTAGATTATAAGCTAGTATTTATATTAGCCTAGGATTTTCTTTTCTAGTATAATTACCGAATTCATTTTAAATATAACCTAGGCTTATAATAGGTTTATTAATAATCTAACCTTTTCCTTTAAAATAAATATTATTATATTTATAATAGTAAATATAATACTATTAATTATAATTATAGGGGATAAAAGGATATTTTTTTAAAAATACCCTAAAACTATTAATCGGTTAATAATTTCTAGTATAAAAACTAGAGTTTTTCCTAATAGTATATTATTAATTTTCGCTTATACTTCTAAAAGTATAATTAGCTTATTTTTCTTATTATTATTATTCTATTTAGTAAAATCTAGCCCCGATTTATATTAGCTTAATAGTAAAAAATTTTCGGATAAGTCCGAGTTAATTAATATCGCTGCCTTATTTCCCCCCGACCCGGCCTAAGAGCGATTTAATATCGCCCCGAACCGAGGAGGAGTATAAGAGATAATAATAAGGCGTATAGAATAAATCCTTTACTAAAACGCGATTTTTAAGAATATAAAGATTTTTATTACCCTATTATAAGTATAAAGACGAGAAATCCTAAAAATAAATAAAAATAGAAATTATATTTAGATTATAAAATAAAAAATCTAATATTCTTTTTTTAATTATAAGAGTTAAGGTAGGAAGAGTAAGTACTTAGGGGGCTAGTACTTGCTTATTAGGGGGAAGCTATACTAGGAGTTAGGAGTAAAGCCTATAGAATAGTTATTTAACTCTACTTTTTTACCTTAACGACTTTACCTTATTAATTACTATTTATAAAACTATTACCTTAGGAATAGGGCTATTTTACTTATAAAAATAAAATAAAAATTAGTTTATATAAAGATTCTATAATAGAGAATTTTTTCCTTATTTTTTAAGCTATTTTATATATATTAGAAAAAAAAATACTTACTTATAGGGCTATAATTAATTCCCCCCCCCTTTTTCTTATACTATACTCTCCCTTACTTATTCTTCTTACCTTATTTAGGTACGTATAATTATAATCGATTTTATTATTTCTTTTACCTATTATTATCTCTTAGTTTGTCTTTTCTTCTCTAGGTATATAACCTTAATTATTATATCTAGCTATAGTAGTTCTATAGCGGGCTATAGCTAAGGTACTTACGGCGGTTATAATAGTAGTACTTGTAGCTATAGAGGCGATTATAGTAAATATAGCTATAGTATAATATAGAAAACTAATAGTCTAGTAATTCAAAGTAATTAGCCTAATACTTAGTTAGGTAGCCTATTATAGCTAGGCTTATAAATAATTCCTTAGACTTAGGTTAACCCTTTATTATAACTAGGCCCCTAGATAGTCCCTTAGACTTAGGTTAATCTATTATAATTAGGCCTATAAGTAATCCCTTAGACCTAGGCTAATCCCTTGTAATTAGGCCTATAGGTAGTCTTTTAGACCTAAGCTAACCTATTATAACTAGGTATATAATAATATTATTTCTAAGGCTAGTAATAAGCTTCCTAATCTTAGGGAAGTAGATAAGGTTATAATAGTAATATATAGCCCCTAGGCCTAGGGAGATAAATAGATCTCTCTAGTCGTACTAGCTAGAGTCTAGTCCTAGGGCTTTATTAACCCTAGGTAAGCCTCTATTTACTAGCTATTTAATATTTTTATTATAGGAAATTTATTAATAAGGATATATAGTTAATTGGCTTATTATTATAAACCCTAATACGTAGTTTATTAGCGTATAGCTTCCCTTACCCCCTTATAAATCCGCTTCTCTTTTAGTCTACTACTCGTAGGGCCTTCTCGCCGTACCCTAATAGCCTATTTAGTACTCATAGAGCCTTCTTACTATAGCCCGATAATTAACTACTTATTAGTATTACTCGGGGGGCTTTCTCGCCTTACCCTAATAGCCTACCTCTAGCTAGACCTTATAGTACCTTTTTATCTTAGTTATAGTCTTAACTATTTAATACTCCGAGTAAATAACCTCGTTATATATTTATATCGCCTACCTTATTAATCTTAAGATCTACTAATTATTTATTATTAATTAAATAGGGTAATTAGCTAGAAACGGGTTATATTTAACCTTATTAACGCTTCGCTAATAAAGAGTAATTATTAACTATTATATAGGAGGCTTTTAACGTATACCCCTATATTAAAAGACTATTCGATATAGCCCTACCACTATTCCTAGAATCTTACTATATAAACCTTATAGTACTTAAGGATATACGGTATTTACGTTTTAAATAGAATATAGGCTTATACGAATTTAAGGTTATATAACTAAGTAAGACGTTTAGTATTAAGCTAGAGAAATAGCCTACTATAGTACTTACTTTTATAAGCCTTTTAAAGACTAAGTATAATAGGGTTTTCTATATCTTAGATATACTTACTTATTATTATTAATTCGTTTTTTATTATAATATATTTATTATAAGTACTATTTTTAAAGCCTTTCTAAATATTAACCTATTACTAATAGATATCTAGAGTTTTTATTAAAAGGCCTAAGCCTATTATACTAATTATGTAACAGAGTCATAATGTGGCAAGGCGCGGGGCTCAGCCCGGCTGTCGCCGACCCTTGATAAGCGTGGAGAGCAGTGGTAACGACGACCTGTCGTACGCTATTGGTGTATCTTTTGTCCCTCAATAGCTCAATTGACATTGTGTCAAGTCAGCACTCTCCCTGACTTTATTACAAATTATTAGAATAAGTTTCTTTAGTAGGGATTATATTATTAGTATATTAACTTTATAGCTAATAAATAGGATATCCTAGTACTTACCTCTATTAACCTATAGCCTATGGATTTTATAAAAAGGATATATAGTATACTATTATTATAAATTAATAAGATTATTTTCTAAGCTATTTAAAAGTTCTATAAAATACTAGTAGATTATAAAGTAATATTTAGTAATTATAATTCTTTAATCTTTTTCTTTATTTAATTAGTATTTTTTATAATAACCCCTATAATATTCCGTCTTATTTAGAATAAAAAGGTAATAATAATAGTATTAGGTATTAAGGATAATTATAATAAGCTATAAAACCTTAACTATTATAACCTTATTAAATAAATATATTAAGTACTAGCCTAGGAGCCCGATTCTAGAATATTAACCTTAAATTATTCTCCTTTATTAAGAATCCGGTAAAGAAGATCTATAATACTAATACTAATTAAGTACTTAGCGCGAACGTTTAGGATAACAAGGCGCTATTACTACTACTATAGTCTTATAGATAGCGCCCTTATATACTACCTATATATTCGCCCTCGGCTTCTATAATAGGTAAATCTCCTTATAATAGTATTCCTTATAACGGTAGTAGTAGTATTTCTTATAATAATAACGGTAGTACTATAAGAATAGGTAGTAGAGTAGGAGATAATAATTCTATTATTAGGGGTATTAGCTTCCTCTATATAAGGTTTTTATTAGATAATAATTATTATTCTATTAGAAATAATAATAAGAATATATTCAAGTTAAACCTTACCTTATTTTATTATAATACTTAGTAATTTACTAATCTTAACCTTAATAATAATAATATTCTTAGTCTTAGCGATTATAAATAGTATAATAATAATACTTATATAATAATTAGTATACTAAATAATACTCTTAATTACCCGGGTAAACCTATAGTTTATTACTTTTATAATTACTAATATATTAATATTTAAGTAGAATAAAAAGGGTAGTAAAGGTATTAATACGAGTATTTATATAATATAAATAGGTATTAATACGGTAATAGTATTAATATAGTATAGTATAGGTATTAATACTAGTATAGGTAAATAATAGAGAAGCGCCTAGGCGGAAGGGCCGGATAGGGTAATTATAATAGAATATAAAAAGATTAATAAGCCCGATTAGTATCGGGAGAAATAGTATTAAGGAATAAAAAGTTAATAAAATCTATTTTAAGATATCCCTACCTAATAATATATTTCCTATATAAATTTTAGTAGGAGATACCTATCTTATAAGGCTAGTCCTAGCTATAAGTTTTTCTACGACCTGCGAGGCTAGTAGCCTACTACCTTTTCCCCCTAAGGTATGTGCGGTAGGCAGAAGAGGGGAAAAAGGGCTAGGCAGCCTGAGATCACGTGCTCAGGCTCCTCACACCTTCAACAGTTTTACTCCACCCAAAAGTCACTTTGGGCACTTCCAAGTTTACCTTCACATTTCTCAAAACCAGGGCCTAAAGCCTTAGACTTTTGCAGATCGATCCCCTTCTGACTAATTAGCGGATGACTTTAAAGTGCGTTGCTACCTATCTAAAGGTCAAGTATCTTTCAAAAACTTCGTTTGATGAACCAGATTGTGTTGGTTTCTAAGCATACTACGGAATCGGCACCTGCTCCTTCTTTCGCCTTTCTATGGCAGAACTTCTGGATCAAACAACCGATGCAATATTGCAACAGGCGCTGCAGCGCCTGCGTCGGAACCACAGGCATCCTAATGCTTGCTCGTCCATACCCTCAACAGGCAAGCTCTCGTTGGCTGGCAGAACTGATCCTCCTACGGACCCGTCACTCAACATACGTCGTCCGCTATCAAATCCGAGCCAAAAAGACGCCGTAGAGGTAAGTGTCCACGCTCATCAGGATCTGTGTTTCAAAAACACCCATTTTGTTTAAAGATCGGAAGCTCGGTAGTCGGCCTTGTGTCATGCTTGCAGGTTTATACCTGGTGTGCAGACCTGACGCGTGCCATCCTGTACGCTTATCGGGAGTGTTATATGGGTTACCAGATAACTATATCGAACAAATGCACAATCTCGGCCATTTACTTGGGACATGTGACTGCGCAGAGGCTCTAACTCTTCTTGACTAGGACACCGCCGGTCCTGGTTGGTTCTTCCTCAGAAAGACAAAAGTGACGCCCAATCTCAAACGATATTGGCAGCTCTTGAGCGTGCGGGGGCTTCTGGACCCGAAACATAGGAAAAAGACCTTGCGGTCCTCGCTTCCCAAGTACTGTCGGGTCGCTGAGGTAACGTCGGGGTTCAGATCTTCAACTGGCAAGAAACTTTTGCGTCAGAAGGAAAATCAGATTTTGAACGACCAAATGAGCGACAGGAAGAGCAAAAAACTCGCAAAACAGTACGCTGAAATTCAACGTCGCCGATTATCAGCCAAGAAAACAGCACATCGTGGAGAGTAAAAGCAAGGTAGAATCAAGATTTTAAGAAGTTAGGCAAAGGCTCCGAAAAGCTTAGGTACCTAGTTGTCTTTAGTATTATTTATTAATAATATAAGTAATATACGGAGGTTATTTAGTAATATTCAAGTACAAGTTTAAAAAGACCTTTATAAAGAAGTATTATATAGTTTATAAAGGGGAAATCTTATTTTATAAATTTTCTTCTTTTAATATAAGTTATAATAAAAAGCTTAATAGTTTTTATATAAATATATTTAAAATTCTAATTTAGAATTAGTATTTATTATTATTAAAACTTATACTATTAACTTATAAAGGTATTTATTCCTATTAATTTATATTTAATTATTAAAAAAACTTAATAACTATACCTAGTATTAGTATAATTATAGTAAATTAAGGTAGAATATAAGTAGGAATCGAATTAATAATATTAAACTACCCTAATTATAGTACTTTTAAGCTAGGTATATAATAAAATAGACTATAGTAAAAGCGGAGGTAATAATTAAGGTAAAGTATATATATTATAAATAAATAATACTAAAATATAATATATACTATACGATTTACCTAAATAGAAAAATTATAAAAGAATTATTATACTAGAATAGAATTAAGATTTTATATATACTTAATTATTATACTATTTATAAGAAGATTATAGGGTTTATTATCTAAAATAGTTTAGTAGGAGTAATAGATACTCCTAGCTATATAGTAGGCTCCTAGCCTAGAGAACTAGATTAGGAAGGTAATATTATAAACTAACGCCTAGAATATAGGGTAGACTAGGGAGCCTAACCCTTATAGTAGCTAGGCTAGGCTATAAGGCTTAATTCTTATATAAAGGGGTTATTTTCTCCCCTTTTCTTCCTTTTTCTTTAAGTAAAGAAGCTAGAATAGCCCCCTTTTTTAAGAATATAAGTTAATTACTATAAGTATATTCTCCTAGCCTTAGTACGGGTACTAGGCTATAGCTTCTTTCTACTACTTTTAATCCTGCTTTTTAATTACTTTTACTATGGATTTTTAACCCCTTTTTCCTCCTTTATTTTCCCTTCTTTCCCCCCTTTTTCTCTCTTTTTCTTCTTTTTCTTAGGGGTAGCCTTCCTCCCTTATTAAAACTAGTCTCCGGGGTTATAATTAAACATTATAATAGAACGTTTAGGGCGGGTATTTTTTACTCTCTTTAGAATACTCTAATATACTTTCCTTCTTCCTAGCCGGTAAACGGCTTCCTCTTTAGCTTTAGGGTATCTATAGCGTAAATACTATTTAATTAACGATAGTACCGGCTAATTTAGTCGGGAGGAGGGAAAAACGAGGGGCTCGCGCCGATAGGCATAACTACTTATAGCCTCTTCTTCTTCTCCCTTTCTAAGGACCCTGCCTAGAGGACCTTAGTAAGCTAGCCTAACGTTCTTTCCTTCGTAGCTAGTTTTCCTACTCCTTTTTTCGTCGTTTTTAGCTTCCTTTCTTTCTCTCTTTTTATCCTTTTTTTTACTTCTTTCTTCTTCTTCCCCCCCCTGGCGGTAAAGGTAGTAGTAGAGGCAATATTCCCCCTCTTGCTCCTACTAATACTCTTAAATACCCTCCTTAGCCCTGTTTTTTCGGCTGCCTTTTTCCTTCTCTAGTCTTCTGTTTTCTTTTCCTCCCTCGGCACGCCCTCTCTAACTACCGACCCGACTACCGACTACCCTAACTATTTAATTAAAGGCTAGTAAAGTTAAAATCGGGATTAAGATTAGGATCGCAATTAATAGTAGTAGAGCCCGGATACGACGTTCGAGTCTCCGCCTTCTCGTTCCTTCCTTAGTATTCCTTTGGTTTTTTCCCCTCTTTTGGCTTCTCCCTTGCTTTCTTATTTGGCGTTTTTGGCGTTTTCCTTTCCTTTGCTTTCCTCTTCCCCTTCCGCTCCGCCCTGCCTTAGTCTCCCGTTATAGAACTTATAGTAATTACCCTCCCTAGTACCTACTTAGTCTTTCCTTCCTAGGCCTTACCTTCTTCCCTTTTAGGGGTAAAAGATTAAAAGTATTACTATTTTCTATACCCTATTTATTTATTTTCTATATCCCCTTCTAAATTAGGATACTAATATCCCTACTAGGTTAGGCGACCCTATACTAGCCTATACTACCTATTTATAGTATAAAGTTATAAAAACCTTAGAAGTCGCTTATAATCCTAGAAGTACCTAATTTTAACCCTATAACTAGTACTACCTTATATAAAAGGATTATAGCTAATACTACCTTATATAAAGGGATTATAGTTAATACTACTCTATATAAAGGGATTATAACTAGTATTACCTTATATAAAAGGATTATAATTAGTACTACCTTATATAAAGGGATTATAATTAATATTACTTATATAAAGGGATTAGGCTAGTATTACCTATATAAAGTAATTATAACTAGTATTATTATTAGTTAGGTATCTTTATCGCCCTACCGAATATAATAGGTTAATACGCCCTAATATTTATATATAACTATACCTAGTAATCCTATACGTATATATAATATAATAGTAATATACCGATCGAATAATAGAGGGATAAAGTACCCTTATTAATAATAATCCTTATTAAGTATACTTTTACTTTAGTCCTAAATACTTATCTTCTCTATTTAATATACGAATAAGACTTAATATTTATATACGAGATTCCCCTATTCTTATCCCTTAGAATCGAGTTAATATTAATCCGACTTTATATTAGAATCGCGAGGGATTTATACTAATATTTAACTAGAGTTATACTTAATACCGAGTATATAATCCTATAGTATTATATAATATTATACCTCCTATTTAAGATTCTTACTAATCCGTTTAAGTTATTATATAAGTATTCTAATACTAGTAACTTTTCTTTTTATAATTAAATAAAAAGGTAGTATAAACTATTATTATATCCCCGAGTATTTTCTTATTTAAATCTAGAAGTCTAGTCGAATAAAAGACTAATCCGGATTTAACTTAAATAGGTTCTTCTTAGCGTATATTACTTTATTATATTATATATCTACGAGTATAATACTTAGTAGTATTATATATTTATAAGTATAATATTTAATCGTATTATATATCCCTAGGATATATTATTTTATCGTATTATATATCCTAGGGACTTAGGTTAAAAACGCGTTAGAATTACTTTAAAGTCGTATTAAAATTATATTAAGATTAAGTCGAAAATATAATCGGATCTTATACCCCTAGTACTATTTCTTTTATATAAAGGGTTATATATCCGTAAGAACGAAAAATAGAGAAGAGAAAAACGAAAAATAAGGTTAAAAAACGTAGTCGAAAAATAGGTAGAAAAACCGAGAAAAAAAATAAATCGAGTCGAAGAAAAGAAAAAAATTCTATAGGTATACTAAGTAAGGCATAGTAGGGTAGGGTAGGTAGCTAAAAGCTCTAGCCCTATATAACCCTATAAAGTCGATAACCCTATATAAAAAATTCTCCGAAATCGTTTCTTCTTTTTCCTTATATTATTACTATTACTATTATTATTATTATCTTCTTTAATATAAGTTTAAACCGATTTTATTATAATTTCGAGTCGAATTCGAGTAAGAATTAAGCTAATATCGAATAGAAATCGAATTATAGTAAATACGCGTTTATCTTAAGGTATAATAACCCTTATAATACTATTTTTATCGACTCGGGGTAGCTATAGTAATAGTAGTAAACGTAGTAGATACGGTAGTAGTAATAGTATTAACTATAATAATAATAATAGTATTAGTATTAATAGTAGTAATAATAATAATAATAGTAATAATAATAATAATAATAATAAGCTTAGTCTTATCCCTCTTCCCCCTTTTTATTATAATAAGTTATTATTTATCTTAACCCTATTATTATATTATCTAAGGCTTATTTCTAGTTTATTTAAGAATTATCCTAGAATAAGCTAGGGATAAGTATAAACTTAGAATAAATTAATATTAAAGTTAAGTCGATATTAGCTAGGTTTTAAGTTAAAATTATACTAATTCCTAGTCGATATAATACCTACTTTTGCCTTTACTTATAGCTATAGTACTTTTACTTCTAGTTAGACTCTTACTCCTCCTCCTCCTACTCTATCGATATATTAGGCGTTTTAATTCTCGACCCTAGCCCCCTTTATACTAACCCCTACCCCTCCCCTTATAATACTATTATCTACTTGGTAGTATACTATAGTTTAGGGGATAGTCTATTAGGCTATCCTATACTAATCGTATATTAGTAAATTATTAGAATAGCCTTTTATAATTAATACGTATTAGGTATAAGTATTAGCTAAGGTAAAGGCCTATTATCCGTATAAAAAGGGGGGAAAGCGCTATAATATAGTATAAACTCCTTTTCGAGTATATAGAACTTATAAAATTATTAGCTAATTTCGAGGATATAAACCTTAGTATTAATTATACCCGTTATAATTACCCTTAGTAAGTTCGTTTTTACGAATTATTAGTTAAATAAAGTATAAAAGGATAAAGTATATTTAATTTTACTTTAATATTTTATTAAACTCGATTCGAAGTTATATTAAACTTTAGCTAATATTATATAGTATTTAAATATAGCTTATCTTATATTAAAGGCTTATTAGGATACTCGTAATAATTATACTTAATTTTTCTTTTATCCTTATTATCTTTCTTTTATTTTTTCCTTTATTTTTTCCTTTATTTATTTTTCCTTTTTACTTATTCGAATATACCCGTTTTATACGTTTAAAAGTCTATAAATTCGTAAAATTAGTATTATAGCTATTAAGTAAAAACGTATTTTACAAAATAAGTATAATCGAAACTAATTCGAATAGGAGTTAACTTTAGATTAAAGTTAAATCGACTTTAAACGTATATTAAAAGAGAATTAAAGAGAAATTAAGTTAAAATCGATAAAAATTCTAACTAAAACTAGAGAAAAGCCGATTCGAAAAAGTAAATAAATAGTATTAATTTATAATAAGTATTTACTAAGTACTATAGAATTATTTTATCGAAGTTAAACTAAATACTAGTAAAAGTATATTTAAAATTATTAAAAATAGTTATAGCTTTTAGGATTCTATTAAATATATAACTTTTATTATCTAAATTATTCTTCTATTCTAGTAAAATAGTATTAAGTTTAGTATTATATAAAAGCATATAGCTATTCTTAATACTAATTAATATTAGTTAAGTATTTTTATTACCCTATTAAATATAATAGGTTAATATACCCTAATATTTATATATAATTATACCTAATAATCCTATACGTACGTATAATATAATAATAATATACTAATCGAATAATAAAAGAATAAAATACCCTTATTAATAATAATCCTTACTAAGTATACTTTTACTTTAGTCCTAAATACTTATTTTCTCTATTTAACGTACGAATAAGACCTAATATTTATATACGAGATTCCCCTATTCCTATCCCTCGGAATCGAGTTAATATTAATCCGACTTTATATCGGAATCGCGAGGAATTTATACTAATATTTAACTAGAGTTATACCTAATACCGAGTATATAATCCTATAGTATTATACGATATTATACCTCCTATTTAAGATTCCTACCGATCCGTCTAAGTTATTATATAAGTATTCTAATAATTATTTATAAAGAGTAATCCTACTAAGTATTATAGCCTTAATTAAGGAGAATTAAAGTAATTAAAAGGTATTATAGTACTATAAGTAGCTTTCTAATCTATTATACCTTTATACTAAAGTTAGGTAGCGTAGGCTAGTATAGGGTAGTCTACCCGGTCGGGTAGTTAGTACTCTCGATTTAAAAGGGGATACGGAAAATAGATGAATAGGGTACGGAAAATAGTAATACTTAATAGTAATACTTATAATAATACTCTTTATTTTACCGTCTCGAATTAGCTACCTCTTCTAGTAGGCGGTTCTTAAGCAGCTGCTCTACCTCCCTTACCCCGCGGATACCGTTGGATTGTGTTAGTCGAGACCATGCGGGATTCAACTGATCCTCGGACTCGGTGCCTTCCGAGCCTACTTCCAAGTTGCTGAAAACCCATATATTGGCTTTCATACCCACGCCAACATACTGACGTTTCTGAAGATATGCCAGCCAGAGCTGCACCATCTCCGCATTGCCATCTTTAATCTGAATCAATCGCCTCAGTGTCACTCGCTCGAAGTTCTCTTGTGCCTTCTTAAAAATGAAATGGCTGCTAGGGACTGTCCAGCGCTCTGTAATCCGTGGCATGGGAATGGGTCCGTAGGCCGGTAAACCAAGATAGTACGCGGCGCGCAATGCGAAGTCGGCGAAGAAATCGAGCGGTTGGAGGCTGTAGGAGCGTAGCTGGAGGTCGCATGACGGAATACCGTAACGGGCCTCCCGTTTCAAAGGCTTCAGATAAAGCGCCTGGAGTGAACGAGAGCGACGTGGATGTTGTAGTACGTCTACCACTCTTGCCGTAGATGACAATCGCTTCCACACCTTGCTGTCCATTGAAGTTCCGAACATTCGCGATCAAAGATATACTACTTGCCCGAAGTTTGAAAAATTAAAAGAAAAAGTGGAAAGTGTTATCACGTGGAAGTAGTAATAATTGGAAGTACCCGTGGGATCCGTGTAGGATCCCGCGGAGCCCGGCCTCCCTATTAAGTACCTTCGCGCGCCAGGCGGGGCTGTAAATATGGGTTGTATCCCTTTAACTAGGTACCTTCGCGCGCCGGGCTGGGCTGTGAACATGGGTTGTATCAGGTTGCAGGGGGACATCACCGTGTTGAGCTGAAGGTCACTAATAACACTAGGCTTGGGTATATTTAGTGTCGGCGTGGACACTATGTACTTGTTAATTATAGTATTGTGTCTAATACTATGTTGGAGGATTATACTATATTAAGAGGTAAAAGGTTATAGGGCGATATAATATTATTAGCTAGAAACGCTATTAATAAGCAAATCTAATAGGGCTATATAACGATTATAGAGCGCTATTACGATGTTAAGAGTACTATAGGGTAGGTAAAAAAATTCTTATTTTTAATTCGTTTTTTTAATTCGGATTTTTTAATTCGGATTTTTTAATTCGGATTTTTTAATTCGGATTTTTTAATTCGGATTTTTTAATTCGGATTTTTTAATTCGGATTTTTTAATTCGGATTT